>NIVC01002762.1:0-114876 GCA_002269645.1 Macrostomum lignano
TTCTAATGCGTGTCTTACCTGCCGTTTTGAAGATGGATCAGCTGCGCAAGCGGTGGCAGACCGTTTGCAGCAAGAGTTTCTGACACGACTTCAGCGCCGGCGTCTGAGATGCTACGGAGGAGCGGGCCGCGATGACCGTCGGCCTGGACGGTGGCCCTCTGGCTGATAGTGCTAATGTGACGGATGCGGCGCAGCAGATTCAACGTCGGGAGCATAACATAGGGCGCCCAGTGAAACTGGACAAGCTAGTTGCTGTTGCGGCGAGTGTCAGCCTGGTGGTCAACACACAGAAGACCGTCGTGCTCTGCGTGCCGGACGACATCGAGGCTGCGATTTGTGCGAGGCGCTGATGGACAGGCAACAGCTTCCGCGTTGTCAGCAGTTTGTCTACCTCGGCGGTCTGGTTCCGGCGTCCGCGAGGCCTGGGCTGCCTTTCGTTCTGTAAGGGCAGTCCTGCAGTCCGAGGCCTTACCTGACCGCCAGAGGGCGGCGTTGTTTCAGGCGTGTGATCGAGACCGTCCTGCTTTACAACGCCGAGACCTGGACGCTGACGGATTCGCTCGAACAGCTGGTCGATGCGGCGCACGCTGGCCTGCTGCGCGTCGCCTTCAAGATCGGCTATGAGCGAGTCACCAATGCGGCACTCTATCGCCGCACCGGCCTGTCCCGTCCCAGCGAACTGTTGCACCATCGGCGACTCCAACTAGCAGGCCATTTCATCCGAGCCGAGTCGTACTGCCCAGAGCCGGTGCAGGAGGTGCTGCTCTAACGCTGCAGGCACCACCGCGGGGGGCTGGTGCGCACTCGGCATTTCGTCGACTGCCTGCTGGCTGACGCCGGCGCCCCGGATTCGGCCGGCGGCGTGGCGTTCATTCGCGACCTGGCCTTGAAGTGCGCCCTGGGACGCTAAATGCGTATTCTGTTGTTGTTGTTGTATACCACTAATTGATCAATTTATGAACCTTATGACGACCTTAACAACTACACTGGTAGACATTGAAAAGTATCCACCCTGAGCTAGTGAGCCACTTCTCTCCAATCGCAACTGCAAGTTACGCAATTGGCATCCCGCGATTCCCGCGCGGGGAACGGCACGATCATATTATTCAAACTATCGCGCATGCACGCTATTATTCCTTTAGTGTGCAATTGAATAATACCGCGTCTCCGCGCGCGGGATGCAAGTTGCGTAACTTGCAGTTGCGATCGGAGAGTATTAAACGGCTCACTAAAAGTAAGCCATTAAAAGTAAGAATTAAAAGTAATTCTAAGTCAAGCTATTCGGTAGCTCATTAAGGGGTGTTGTAACCTCACTTAGTTAAATATATTTCGGGCTGTTGTTGGTCGTTTGGGGGCACGTGATATTGCGCATTTTTATGGCGTATTCACATTTTTTATGCAGAACATTACGTTATTACAAACAATTCATTGTTTGTAGGATCGTCAAAGCAGCATAACAATGCTAAGAATCAGCGGTCCCAGTGCGTGACAACGATTGTCTGGCGAGCGCCGGTAGACAATCGTTGTCTCGCACTGGGACCGCTGATTATTTATCCATTGCACGTCGCTCTGTAAATCAAATATATAAGCACTGAAAGTAAGTAATCGGTATGTTATTCCACCCAAAAGCTGAGTCTTTTACCCTGTAAAGGGGAATCGTAATATCTAGCTGATATTTAGCCGTTCGAATTTTCGATACATATGACGTCGCTATCCGTCGATGTAATGCAAAAGTACATATTTGTCGATAGACGTCGGCGACTTCGGATTGCAGGTTAAATTCTGTAAGCAAAATTCCTGCTAGCAAGTTTTATAGTAAAAAATTCCTGCAACTAACTTCGGCAAGCAGCCGATATCTTGCTACTCGTAGCAAATATCTTATACCCTCGATTGTATGCACAACCTAGCAAACATGCACTAAATAGTAATACAAAAAATAAAAAGTGTAGAATGCGCAGGGAGGCAGTTCCGGACATCCAATTTGCACTCCGTGACCCCACTCAGCCTATCCGCTTCCCTTTGCCCGAGCTCAATGAACCGGAAATCTAAGTGTCTGAGTAGAATCTAAGTGGAAATCCTTCTGTATACTGCAGGAAAAAGGTTGCCGACATCTTTAAAGAGATCTCAGAGATGCGTCAAGCCACTGATCAGCCGGAGCGCTCGACTCGAAACGCTCGACTCACTTTTTATAGCGACGCTTACTCCGCACTTCCAAGGACGCGACAATGTGGTTTTCACCGGTACCAATTCCGCCAGTTCACGCAGCTGGACGGGGAAGCCATCTACAGCTGGTACAACTGCAGACTGTGCAACGCGGCTGAGGCCTGCCAGTTCGGAGAGCTGCGCCAGTCCCTCATCTGCTATCAGATCGTCGCCTGCTGCCGCAGCGACTCCCTCCGCAAGCGGCTGCTCTAGGTGCCCATGCAACATCAGCCTCCCGAGGCCCTCCAGCTGGTGAGAACAAACGAAGCAGCCAGCCTGCAGGCGGCCATCATGGAGCGCTCAGCAGCTGGACCAGCTGAAGAAGCTCATGCGGCTCGCGACAAGCGCCCCGCCAGGTACCCGCCAGCCAGCCCGTCTGACAAATGCCTGCGGTGCGGAGAGCCCGGCCACCGCACATGCAACCGGGCCCAAGGCAAGCGCTGCAGCAACTGCGGAAAGCTGCAACACCTGGCGAAGGCCTGCCTAAGCGGCCGCGCACGCATCAACATGGCAGAGCCTGAGCCAGAGGAACCAGCAGTGGCGCACCTAACGGAGGCGGTATTCTCCAGCCTCGACCCCAGCCGCAAAAGCGTCACCTTCAAAGCGGTCATCAACGGCTCGAACGTACCCGTCCTAATCGACAGCGGCGCTAGCTGCAACGTGCTCAGCCAGCAGACCCTTCGCCTAACGGGAGCACCCAAGCGGGCGCTTCAGCCTACACACACAAGGTTGCATCAAGGGTGTCTCAGTCAGCATCCAACAGAAGGAAGAAGCGGTGCCAGTCTGCCACCTCCGTCTCGAGTCTCGGTGCATCTCCGAACCGCCGTGGAAAAGGAGCTGAAGAACCAGCTGGCAGCCGCGGCATCCTGGAGTGAGTGACGCGGCCCAGCACCTGGAGTTCACGTAATGGTATTCACGCAGGACCCGTTGGATGTCAATATAAGTACGTCATCCCAGAAAAGCAGCCAATACCGACCTTCGAAGAAGTCACCGACGAGACAGCATGGCTCCACCTATTTCTTCAAACTGGATGTTGCCAAAAGGCCTTCCACCAGATCGAGGTCAGCGAGGAGTCACGGCAGCTGCTTACTTTCTCAACACCTCTAAGCCTGCTCCGCCTCAAGCGCCTTTGCATGGGGATTTACCTCAGCGTCCGAAATCCTACAGCGCGTCATGACATCCCTGAGCAGTTTGAGAGGCGAGCGGTGGGTCCATGACGACATCATCATCTTTGCCACCACCCACAAAAGAGCACAACGAGAGGCTGCGCAACTGCACAAACTCACACAGGAGTGCACTGCGGCCCTAACTTTATTTGCCTTGACGCTGCGCCAACACAACGTGACTCTGAACCCGCGCAAATGTCGCATTGCAACCCAGCAGGTCGACTTCCTGGCCATGCGCCTCTCGCGGTGGCCTTAATCCAACCGACCGAGGAAAAGCTGGAGGCTGTGGCCAACTTCGGTCGTGGGGAGCC
This sequence comes from Macrostomum lignano, assembly GCA_002269645.1. Classification (NCBI taxonomy): domain Eukaryota; kingdom Metazoa; phylum Platyhelminthes; family Macrostomidae; genus Macrostomum; species Macrostomum lignano. Next base: position 3,680 of record NIVC01002762.1, read on the forward strand.
AACAACAAGCCTCCACCTTCCAGTCCATCAAGCAGTCGATCGCACACATGCACAGTACCCCGCTGGCCTTCTTCAACAAGAACTGCGAGACCAGGCTGATCGTCGACACACATGTAGCACATGGCATATGCAAAATCAGCATAAACATAGTATGTCTGTACGCAAGCAAATATTGTCTCTCTCATCTAGCTAGTTAAATAGCTAGCTTTTTGGGTACACCGCGGCCCCAAATTTCAATCCCCGCGCGCTCTGCCTGGGTTTGAACTAGCTACTGGGTGTACTGTGTACATGCAACACACACCCTAGCTGAGTTAAAGAAAAAGAAATGAACGCAAACGGAGAGAGGGGGAGAGAAAGATAGCTAGCCCAGACTGAACAACCAAAGCCCGCACGCAGGCTGAACACATTTCTTGGAATAAAAGCTACGTTCTTTCAACGTTTGGCCAGAAAAGCACACGAAAAAACAGCCACTTATTAGACTAGAGTAGGTTAGAGTTTATCAAATTTAATTAACCAGAAGTGTACATTACTAATAATAAGGCAGCTATAGCTCTCTGAGCTGTCGCAAGTTTTTGCAGTAGAAATAGACAGCTTGGTACCTTAATTCTTTTTCATAGAATTTCGATCATTCAAACTTACAATTCCAAGAAATCAAATCGACAAGCAGCTAGAGGCTAGAGCTTCTGGTGCATTAAATTTGTGTTGTCGAGTCTAAATTTCCTCATGTCTTTTGCTTCAGTTGGCCAGCTTCAGCAGCAGCAAGCACCAATGAGCCTTCTGGACGAGGACTTTGAAGTAATTAGTAGCGATCAGTCAATCAGTCCTTACGAGATGTCGCTTTTGCCACCCCAACAACATCCGCCGCCGCCGCAACCCCCTGCTTCTGCTTCTACCAGTGAAGTTCAGAACCTGCGAGGATATAACGCAGGTATGGCTATAGAAATAGTTCAGTTCTGTTTTTTTATTTTCATTAAAACATAGGCCTAATGTGTATCTCTATATTAATATTTGGCAGATCAGAATCATTTTACAATTTTAATATCTTATTCTTTTTTTTCTAATTTAATAATTAGAATCCAGTCTTCTAGGATTTAGAAATTAGAAATTCACTGACTAAAGCGAGTTCAGCATCTTACTTAGGCCTAGTGTTTGAGTCCTATCCTTATTAGGTCTAGAGATCAAAATTTAGATCTCTACTAGATCTAAATTAAATCTACTTTTTGAGATCAAATTTTAGGAATTTTTAATTAACTTTCAGATTTAGTTAGAGACTAAGGTTTATAAATCATAATTCATTATATTATAGTTTAGGGCCTATCCTATATCATTTATATTAAGGCTAGGGTGTAGATCTGATAATTTTTAAGACATAAAAATTTCATTATTTTCTTTCTAGTTCTAAGCCTAAGGATCATTAGAATAATTAGAATTTGGGATCTAGGGATCACTATTATATTAGAATCCTAGGATTTATCTTTAGTGATGTTTGTTAAATTCATAGGATTTGGGATTTTTGGATTTATAGTAGTGATGGACCGAATGTGGATTTTTGCAAGTTTCCGAAACCGAATCCAAATGTACAAAAAAAATCCGAATCCAAATCCGAATGTTTCCGAATGTAAGCAAAAAGTGTAAGGTAAACGGCGGGAGTAGCTATGACTCTTTTAATTTACGAAAATGTCTCGTCATCTAATTAGTGCGCATATAAATTGACTGACAAGATTCCATCTCTCCTGGGATTATATTCGTACTCGTACTTTTATCTTAGGGGTCGGATGTGATCACAATCGTGAATTCAAGACCATTTTTTCACGATAGTGATTTTGTTGAAACCTGTTCCAACAGTTGTGAATTTGTGGTAGGCCGGTCTACCACTGGGGTGAACGACGGCAGGCCTCCAGCGCGGACAATGGCGGGACAAACCGCCCAATTCCTTAGGATGACGAATTGATGTCATGTTTTAATTTTGTTCCCTGGTTTTTTCCCCCGGTTGTCCCCGCCTTTGCTCCCTCATCTGTTCCCTTTTCTGTTCCCTTCCCTTGTCCCATCCTCTGTCCCACCCCTGGGATCTTTCACGCCAATATGTTATATATGCGTTGACTTTGGAGTCATCTTTTACCTCCTCCTCTTCTTTGGTTCTTGTTGTTGTTGGTTTGATTGTTTGTTACCTTTCCTCCTTTTCGTTCTGCTCCTGTATCTCGCGTAGTTATAATAACGAATCATAATAATAACGAACTAATAAAAAGTCCGGAACTAACATCTAATATTTATTCAGTTGTTCAGAATCGAAGCCTTTAGTTTCAATTGAGTCATTTGCCCTCGGGGCGTAAAATAACCAATCAGTCTCATCTCAAAGAAAGCTCTGAGACCCTCTACGTTCCGTAAAACGACATTTACGGTGGTGGCAGCGCTACTTTACTACTGAGAGTAACACAACTAGCAATCTCAACAAATTACGAGTTTATGGTGTCTTAGGACCCATTCTGAACGACTCGGGTCGCTACTAGACCGCTCGACTGCAATTACAACTACCCTCCCCCCAGAATTGAGGACCCGGCAGATGGAGTAACCAAGGAGAAGAATCAACGCAATTGTACAATTTTTCCGGCTTTACGTGCCGACGACAAACCCAACCCTAATCTTACAATTTCAAAAATTTTATTTTCTTCTCCACCCCACCTCAAATTTCTGATTATGTTTTTATTAGAAATATAACTCTTCTACTTGATTTACCAAAAAACGTGAACACAAATGTGTAAAGAATTAACAAATTTTAAATTTGTTGACTTGACAGCATTACAGCCAAGTAGCTATTATCAATATACGAGTATGATTTCTTTTCTTGTTTGTTATTTTCAACACTTGTAACTTACGAGCTCAATATACATGTATGCTAATATAAATTCACAATCACGATCACGCCTGACTTTGAAAAATTCACGCATGACCAAAATCTTCTACTTGTCCGACCTCTACTGATATCTATCGCGAAACCAAATTTAAAGAGACGGACTTAGATAGGAAATTCAGTTCTACTTCTACCGTGTTACATGAACATCTAATTCTAGTACTACTGACTATAGCTAATGAGTGACATATAATATATACAGTGCAATTATGATAATTTTACCGTACATACATACAGTCTGTGTGACCCGTGCAGTTGCAGTTTTGCATTTTGAAAAAACCTGTTATTACACTTGAACAATAATTACCAAAATATTTCCGTAACTTTAGGTTTATTGTCTTACGGGTCCCTAGGTTTAGTAAATTTACTTATTCAACTTTTTTCAAACATATATTGCTGCAAAAATAGACAATCGTAGAAAAAAAGAATAACGTGATAGATTTTGCTCTTTGCCTTTTAATTTTCTTTCTTTTTAGTTTTTAGTTTCTTTATTTAACGGGTTGCATGCTTTGGTTTCTTGATTTGTAATATTTATTTTAGATTTGAATTTTAGAAGCACATTCGGAAATATTTGGAAAAAAAATTTCTGAATCCGAAACATTCGGATTCCTATGAAAGTAAGACTTTTTTCGGATTCGGATTCTGAATCCGAATATTCAGATCCATCACTAATTTATAGATCTCTTATTAAAATCCTAGGATTGGGGATTTGAAAATCACTATTCAGAACCCTAGAATTGGATTTTTGGGATCACTATTAGAATCTTAAGATTGGGAACTTGGGAATCACTATCAGAATCCTATTATTGGAATTATATAAATCACTATTAGAATCCCAAGATTAGGAATTTGGGGATTACTATCAGAATCCCAAGGTTAAGGATTTCCAATTTGGGGATCACAATCAGAATCTCAGGGTTGGGAATTTGGTGATCATTATTAGAATCACAAGGTTAAGGATTTCTGATTTGGAGATCAGAAATATCAAAATCTATAAATCTGATATATATATATATCAGAATCCTAGGATTAGGGATTTGGGGATCACTATCAGAACCCCACGATTGGGAATTTGGAAATCACTATCAGAATCCCAAGATTGGGAATACAGGGATCATTATCAGAATCCCAGGATTGGGGATTTAGAGATCACAATAACAATCCCAGGATTTAGGATTTGAGATCACAATTAAAATCCCAATATTGGGGAAAACAATCTGTTTGAGAAGCACAGTTTAGATTCCCAGGGTTTTAGATATAAAGCTGCGATTTAAAAATGGATTTGATTTGAAATGGAAATGAATTTGATAATCTGATCCACTTTCAGATATCCTAGTTGCCAATCCTTCAGCCAATGAGCTGGCTCTGCAGCAGCTGGTTGAAACAATAAAACAACGCTTTGACAGTCTGCATGGGGGATTGGCCAATAACAATCAGGTATTGGAGGGCTTGACTGCCAAGTTGCAGTGCCAGCAATTATCAGCAAATAGCTCTGCTACTAGAGGCAGTCCTTCTGGTCAGGATACTACAGATGGTCAGGTGAATATCATGTTTATTGGTAATAATAAATGTTATGCAGTACATGCATATGTTTTTTCATGACCTTCAAGTCACGATTTAGTAATCCTTCATGGCAAAAATTCGGACGTAGTACTAATTAGGTGACGAGGCATTTAGCCTCAACTTTACAGTCATAGTTACTCCTGCCGTTTACCCCAAATACGTTAATTTTGCTTACACATTTAAGTCGCATTTTTTGTCAAAAGGTAAGTGTCACGTCCGGTTTAAATCAGAGAGTTGCACATGTATGGTGACAATCATGTTAAAATAATGTTCAAGCCACGGTTTACAGTAATGTACTGATCATGTTTAAATTAAACCATGTCTCCACTGTAAAAATGAACAGTGCAAACCCAAGTAGCTTCTCAAACGCATTAAACAGGACTTTCAGGAACTGCGCTCCGAGCTAGCAAAGCTGCGCAATCGCCAAGAAGAGTGGCAGCAGACCATTGACGACTACGCCAAGCTGAAGAGCCAGTACGGCCTGCTGATCAACACTAGAGAGAGGTTGGAAGAGGAGCGGGACGAACTGCTCCGGCGGATACAGCAACAGCAACAGGACAAAAATAAACAGACTGAGTCAGAGGCTGCTGCAGCTTCCCAAACCGATGATCAGATGAGGAAGAGAGTCTGCGAGCTGGAGTCTTTGCTGCAAGAGAAGATTGATGAGTGAGCCGCAATCTCTTGTCTCCCCTCTCCTGTCTCCCCTCTCTTGTCTACCCTCTCCTGTCTCCCCCTCTCTTGTCTACCCTCTCCTGTCTCCCCCTCTCCTGTCTACCCTCTCCTGTCTCCCCCTCTCCAGTCTCCCCCTCCTATCTCCCCTCTACACTCTCCCCTTTACACTCTCCTCTCCGGTCGCCCCCTCTTTAGTCTCCCCATATCCATTTCTCGTGTCTCCGGTCTGCTTACACTTACCTTAGCATGAGCAGTGAGCAGGCGAACACTTGTTTACGCAAGCTCAAAATGTTTTGCTCCGCAGAATCGCCAGCCTGTCAGACGCAAATTGTACTTTTAGAAACGAACTACAAACGCTGGAAATGACAAACCAGTGAGCATTCAAAAGTTTTAGGAAAATAAAATTCTCCTAACAGTTTTAAACTAATAAGTATTTTTTAATAAACAGGGAATCAAGCGAGGTTGTGGCTCAACTTACGCAGGAGGTGAAGACACTGCGCGGCGAGTTGGACTTTGAACGGGCTAAACTGTTGTAAGTGAATAAAAGTTGATATCGTGATAATTATAATAATACTATAGGGAAGAATTGCCCCAATCTACTAGGAAAAATCGCCCTAATCTACTGGGAAGAATAACCCTAATCTATTAGGAAGAATCGCCCTTAACCTACTAAGAAGAATCGCCCTTAATTTGCTAAGAAGAATCGCCCCTAATCTACTGGAAAGAATCACCCCTAATCTACTGGGAAGAAGTAGAATCGCCCGTAATCTACTGGGAAAAATCGCCCCTAATCTACTGGGAAGAAGAAGAATCGCCCGTAATCTACTGGGAAGAATCGCCCTAATCTACTAGGAAGAATCGCCCTAAACTACTGGGAAGAATAACCCTAATCTATTAGGAAGAATCGCCCTTAACCTACTAAGAAGAATCGCCCTTAATTTGCTAAGAAGAATCGCCCCTAATCTACTGGGAAGAATCACCCCTAATCTACTGGGAAGAAGTAGAATCGCCCGTAATCTACTGGGAAAAATCGCCCCTAATCTACTGGGAAGAAGAAGAATCGCCCGTAATCTACTGGGAAAAATCGCCCCTAATCTACTAGGAAGAAGAAGAATCGCCCGTAATCTACTGAGAAAAATCGCCCCTAATCTACTGGGAAGAAGAAGAATCGCCCTTAATCTACTGGGAAGAAGAATCGCCCTTAATCTACTGGGAAGAAGTAGAATCGCCCGTAATCTACTGGGAAAAATCGCCCCTAATCTACTGGGAAGAAGAAGAATCGCCCTTAATCTACTGGGAAGAAGAAGAATCGCCCTTAATCTACTGGGAAAAATCGCCCCTAATCTACTAGGAAGAAGAAGAATCGCCCGTAATCTACTGAGAAAAATCGCCCCTAATCTACTGGGAAGAAGAAGAATCGCCCTTAATCTACTGGGAAGAAGAAGAATCGCCCTTAATCTACTGGGAAGAAGTAGAATCGCCCGTAATCTACTGGGAAAAATCGCCCCTAATCTACTGGGAAGAAGAAGAATCGCCCTTAATCTACTGGGAAGAAGTAGAATCGCCCGTAATCTACTGGGAAAAATCGCCCCTAATCTACTGGGAAGAAGAAGAATCACCCTTAATCTACTGGGAAGAAGAAGAATCGCCCTTAATCTACTGGGAAAAATCGCCCCTAATCTACTGGGAAGAAGAAGAATCGCCCCTAATCTACTGGGAAGAAGAAGAATCGCCCTTAATCTACTGGGAAGAAGAAGAATCGCCCTTAATCTACTGGGAAGAAGAAGAATCGCCCTTAATCTACTGGGAAGAAGAAGAATCGCCCCTAGTCTACTGGGAAGAAGTAGAATCGCCCGTAATCTACTGGGAAAAATTGCCCCTAATCTACTGGGAAGAAGTAGAATCGCCCGTAATCTACTGGGAAAAATCGCCCCTAATCTACTGGGAAGAAGTAGAATCGCCCGTAATCTACTGGGAAAAATCGCCCCTAATCTACTGGGAAGAAGAAGAATCGCCCGTAATCTACTGGGAAAAATCGCCCCTAATCTACTAGGAAGAAGAAGAATCGCCCGTAATCTACTGGGAAGAATCGCCCCTAATCTACTGGGAAGAAGAAGAATCGCCCGTAATCTACTGGGAAAAATCGCCCCTAATCTACTAGGAAGAAGAAGAATCGCCCGTAATCTACTGGGAAGAATCGCCCCTAATCTACTGGGAAGAATCGCCCCTAATCTACTGGGAAGAACCGCCCCTAATCTTCATAGGTACACCTGCCTCCTAAACCAAAACACCTATCCTTCAGCGAACAAGAGCTAAACTTCAAAGACTCTCTAACCGACCTGCGTGAGAACAGCGGCGTTCAACAATTGGAGCAGCTCCGAGTTGAACTGCAAAATCGAAAGCGTCGTGAGCAGGAGCAGCAGAGGCTGTACGGTGAAAGCGACCAAGCTGTTAATGACATTCTCAGACAGGCCGAGGAAGCCAATGCCGAGGTTGACAGGCTGAAAAAGCAGCAAGTTGTCATGGAGACCAGCCTAGCTGATAATGCCCGCCGTATGGAAGAGATTGTTAGTAAAGAACTACACGAAAGAGAGCGAGCAAACGAACTTGATGAAAGAATAAAACGCCTGATTAATGAGCATTTGACAGAGAGGCACCAGCTGCAGGAGAGAATTGGGTCAGTTTTTTTGCTTTTAAAAGACATTAGTTACAAATTCAATCAACGTATACTCAACAACAATAAATAGTCGCCACCTTTGAGAGTGCGCAGTAAATTCTAGCTCAGTATTGACTTTTGAGTGACGCAACTTGCGCCACGCGACGCGACGCAGAGCTGGGCTGGGTGAGGAGGGATTGGGAAGAGCGGAGGGCAAAGACTGGATGGATTGAAGCTTCCGCCCGGTTTTCATAGTTTTTTTCCAGCATTTTTAAAATCAAAATGGTTGACCAGGTGATAGACGCTGGTCGAAAGACACTGCCCACTGGGGCAAAGGGCGGCGACTTTTCAATGTTGCTGAGTATATTGAGCGATTTCCAACCTAGGGGGCGTACGCTTTTAGCTATTCTGCCCGTTGAAAACGTTACCGTGACAAGAATCGCTAGGGTGATCGCCAACAGCCCAGTAGTGACGCTAGCGACTCTTCTGACTCTTTAACGACTCAAGCGACTGTAATGCAACGATCACAGCGACTGTCGAGTCAAGCGCGCATCACGTGGGTTGTAGAATCGTAAAAAAGTCGTCCAAGAGTCGTGTTTAAGCGCCTAACTTTCTACTAACTCAAGTAGGCTAAATAGAGTTGTTATAAATGCGAGACACGATTTTAATTCATAAAATGATGCTGATGCGCTTTAGACTCAACTCAGTGACTACTCAGTGCTCGTAGAAGCGCCCCAGAGTCACTTGCATCGCCCCAGCGTCGTTTCTGAGTTGCAGATGATAAAACGTCTCAAATTGACTTTTAGGCGACTGTTTGACGACTTTTTGGCAACTTGTACCGTGACATCTCGTCGTTTTAGAGTCTTCTAGAGTCACGATAGGAAAGTGAATCTGGGAAGCCTCTTAGGCCTAGGTACTGTTCTCATTGGGTTGTTACCTAGGCCAAGAGGCATCCCAGAGTTGTTTTAGAGTTGTTGCAGATGACATGGATAAAATAGGAAAGAAGTGACTTTAAACGACTTTGAAACGACGAGACGTCACGGTCACGTTACAAGTCGTCAAATAGTCGCTTGAGAGTCACTTTAAAGCGTTTTGTTTCCTGCGGCTCTGAAACGACTCTGGGGCCGTAAAGTCGTATTTGAGGCGTTCTAGAGTCATTGTAGAGCTTGATGAATTAGTCACATCTCTAGCGAAAATTAAGCGCTAACACGAGGATTCTTGGACGAATCTTACGATTCTACAACTAACGTGACGCGCTCGTGACGCAAATGTCGCCTCTCCATCGCATTAGAGACGTATGAGTCGTTAAAAAGTCACAAAATTTGCACCAGAGTCGCTAGTGTCACTAGATAGTTGTTTGAAATGACTTTAGTGGCTATTTGGGTGTATTTGGGTCCAAAACAGAGGCTATTCGGATGCCGTCACTACACTTATTTAGGTGATTTATCACATACCAACCAGCATTCCTCCATTCTCAATCTGCAGCCAATTAAAGACGGCCCATCGTGAGGAGCTGAAATCTCAGCTGGAGCAGCAATCCAAAGAGTCTGACCGCACAGTGAATGACATCATAGCTGCTGCCGAGTGCGACAAGCAGGCCATGCAGAAGGAGATCGGCGATCTGAAAGCGCGCCTAGCCAACGCCGAAGAGCTGCTCAGGCGTCGAACCGAGGAGCTCAACGCCTCAACGGATGCTGTATCAAATATGCAGCGATACTCGGAGAGTCTACAGGCTGAAAGGCAGGCCTTGAAACGACAACTGGCGGACTGTCAGAGCAAGTGCTCGGAAGCCGCTGATCAGGCGGTGCACTTTAGAAATCTGAGCGAGAGTAGGGCAAATAGGGTCAGGTGAGTTTTTTATTTATGCTAATCAGGTGTCTGTGGGTCTGGGCATAGATAGATAGATAGATAGATAGGTAGATAGATAGATAGATAGATAGCTAGATAGATAGATAGATAGATAGATAGATAGATAGATAGATAGGTAGATAGATAGATAGGTAGATAGATAGGTAGATAGATAGGTAGATAGATAGGTAGATAGATAGATAGATAGGTAGATAGATAGATAGGTAGATAGATAGATAGATAGATAGATAGGTAGATAGATAGGTAGATAGAAAGATACGTGGATAGGTAGATAGATAGGTAGATAGATAGGTAGATAGATAGATAGATAGATAGAGACGAGCCAATTTTAGTATATAATTTGCACACACGTACAAAACGCATTACAGAGAGCTGGAGAGTCAACTATCGAGTCTGCAGGTCGAGCACACCCAGTTGAGGACAAACTACAGCCAATTGGAGCACAGACTCACTGACAGCTTGGGTCAGGAGCAGACTTGGAAGCGTAAAGCTGATGAGGCGCAGGACACAATGGGCGAATACGCTCGGTCTATGGACAACTGTCGGCGAGCTTTCGAGCAGGAAGTTCGAGAAAAGGAGACTCTGAAGATGGAGCGCGATCAGCTGAAGAGGGAGCGGGATCAGCTGTTTGACCAGGTCAACCGGGTTCGATGCGCTTTTGAGCAGCAAAATGAGACCATGTAATTGCTTGGGTTTTACTAAACATTTCTTAAAACTACTTTCCTATCTAAAAGTCGGTAGAATTTATGAAAAAGTGTTATACAGTTTTCAAGTTTTTTGCACCTGATCCACGCTCTTTGATTGAACTCTACTCTATTTTTTTAGAAAACTACAACTTGTACATGTACATACACGTTTTTTCGGCCGGTAATTGGGTCGGTTCCCCTGTTTTCATTTCTAAGAAATTCCCACGTCGATTCCACGCTGGTACTTTTACTTTAATTCTCTCATCATTTTTAAAATACATACTGCATTCACTCTTTTCTTTGCTGTCAAATCTTTTTGTTTCTAGCGAAACATTCAATGCGCTCGTCCGTAAATGAAATTACCTTTGTTTGTTCTTGAATGATAAACATGTAAAGCAAGTCGAACCTTAAATTAAACCTTGAAAAGGTGCTCTGAACGGAAATATTTAAATAGAAATCGCGATTATTATAAACTTTAACATTCGTACTGATCGCTTTTTCTGTTTCAACCGTCTTTGCTAACGTAATTTTTACATGGACGTGTACCCTAGTGAAAATTTTGATACGCATATATACCCGGTACATGTGAAGAAGTTATTTAACTTGAATAATCGACATAGCGTTGTTGAAGTCCTGGGAAAGGAATAAAAATGTTTTATTTTTTATTTATTTGTTGTTTTATTTGCCTTCTCTAAAACTACATGTACCGCTCTACAACCCGACATTTTCAAGACGTTTCATACAGAGACCCGTACTAGTATAGACACGAATTGAATAAATTCACGATGTATTCGTGCTGGGTCTGAGAGTCACTTTTGGAGAATACTTTTATGGTTGACTGGCCTTAGGCAAAAAATTTCCATTGGAATATTTAATATCTATTTTAGGAAGAAAATCTATTGTTTCCATAATCAAAATTGTGTTTTCATTGTCATGGATTTGGTCTGAACCGGCCTTCAAATTTTTTCTCTATTTTAACAAATTGAACATTTGAAACCGAGCAAACTGTAGATTATTCTGTAAAAACGAAATACGATTAGCTCTCTTTAATACTATTTACGTGTATTTAGCTTTTTATGTAGAGTAATACTTTAATTTATTTAGAAGGCAAATTTCTTTTCCAGAAACAACAGAAGTCAGCCCGCAAGTCTTGGTAGTGGTCAGGTGCAGGCGGGTAGCCAGGATTCACGTCAGGGGGGGGGGGCAGACACATCAATCCATCTCCGATGTTACCGATGGAAGCAGAATACAAAGGCAGTAAAAATTCCCCTTTCAAGGGGGACAATGGTCATGGACATGTCCGAGTAGGCCCTACCTGCGTGGCTGCATGGCTACCTGCGTGACTCGGTGAAAAGTCTGATTTTTTCTTCGCTGTTTTCTAATTGCATAGGCCTACAGGCTACATTTTATTGCTTACAGCAAAGAATTTTCAAAGTGAAATAGAAAGTGTGGGTTTATCTTTTATAACTGTCTGTGGGACAAGGCCAGCCTACAAGGATGGACTCAGATCAGAATCTCGCCAGGCTACTCACTATTGCCTATGTAATTAGGGGGGGGGGGCTAACTGATATATGTCAGAATGTCAAATAGATATCATATAATATATAAAAATATAATAATGCATTGGATTTTGAATGCTAAATGGGCAGTTAGGCTAGGGGTTGTCAGGTTGATGGTCATTTTGTTTGCTCTGCTACTAGTGCCAGTTTGTCTGCTAGGCCCTACTCTTTTTGTCTGCAAAAAATACTTGATAATACAGTAATTTTCTCTGTCACTAAATAATAAATACAATGTCAATGTTATGATATTAGAATGAAATAATAGGCCTAGTGTAGTGATAAGATAACGAAGTCATTTTATAATAATAGTGATCTAATGACAATATTGTTATTAGATATATTAGTGAATCTACATTTTGTCAAAAATAATTGTGCCTAATTAGACTTATTGTTTTTGGCAATATTCTTTATTGGTTTTATTCATAGGCCTATAAATTTTGAAGAAGAAACATTTTGTGGTTGATTTTTGATCAAAAAATTGTCTTTATTGTACATAATAATGTTAATATAGGTCCTAATCTTACTTATTTGATATTTTATTTATATTGTTTGCTTTTTATATAGAGAACTTGCATTCATGGCAGCCATCTACCTAGTGTTTTAATTGTATGCATACTAGCTGCATCTTATAAACAATATATCATATATTGTTCAAATTATTGGGAATTAATATTCAAATTAACAAAATTAGCAATTAATTAGGATTATATTGTATATGGGATAAAACAATTAACAAATTATTAAATAAGATTAAATTAATAGCAATACATAGATTTAAGGAAAAAGGTCCAATTTGCTATATTGCCTATCTGCTAGCTACTATGCAATGTAATTAAAACACTAAGCAGATGGTTGCTATGCACACAATTAAAACACTAAGCAGATGGTTGCTATGCACACAATTAAAACACTAAGCAGATGGTTGCTATGCACACAATTAAAACACTAAGCAGATGGTTGCTATGCACACAATTAAAACACTAAGCAGATGGTTGCTATGCACACAATTAAAACACTAAGCAGATGGTTGCTATGCACACAATTAAAACACTAAGCAGATGGTTGCTATGTACACAATTAAAACACTAAGCAGATGGTTGCTATGCACACAATTAAAACACTAAGCAGATGGTTGCTATGCACACAATTAAAACACTAAGCAGATGGTTGCTATGCACACAATTAAAACACTAAGCAGATGGTTGCTATGCACACAATTAAAACACTAAGCAGATGGTTGCTATGCACACAATTAAAACACTAGGCAGATGGTTGCTATGCACACAATTAAAACACTAGGTAGATGGTTGCTATGCACACAATTAAAACACTAGGTAGATGGTTGCTATGCACACAATTAAAACACTAGGTAGATGGTTGCTATGCATACAATTAAAACACTAGGTAGATGGTTGCTATGCACACAATTAAAACACTAAGCAGATGGTTGCTATGCACACAATTAAAACACTAAGCAGATGGTTGCTATGCACACAATTAAAACACTAGGCAGATGGTTGCTATGCACACAATTAAAACACTAGGTAGATGGTTGCTATGCACACAATTAAAACACTAGGTAGATGGTTGCTATGCATACAATTAAAACACTAGGTAGATGGTTGCTATGCACACAATTAAAACACTAAGCAGATGGTTGTTATGCACACAATTAAAACACTAGGCAGATGGCTGCTATGCACACAATTAAAACACTAGGCAGATGGCTGCTATGCATACAATTAAAACACTAGGTAGATGGTTGCTATGCACACAATTAAAACACTAAGCAGATGGTTGCTATGCACACAATTAAAACACTAGGCAGATGGCTGCTATGCACACAATTAAAACACTAGGCAGATGGCTGCTATGCACACAATTAAAACACTAGGCAGATGGCTGCTATGCATACAAGTTCTGTTTTTATATGCACCCCAAAATTTAATATGCCAATTATATACATTGGTTGAGAGCCTGAGGCTTAGAACTTGGTCCCACCTACTGTCTTAGCAAGTTTATATGCCAAGCTATATACCAAGGGATATGTTATACTAGGCCCCATTTATATTCGAACAATATATGCTAGATTCTTTCATACATAGGAATTTTCTAGATTAGATGTATTTATCTTTAATCTACTATCTTCAATCTAGTATATGCCAAAAACAATTGTATATATTTAGCCTATAATTGTATGTAATAATTGCAGATATAGTAGGTTTTAGCCTTTGTTCCTAGGTAGTCCCTAAAGATTAAGAAATAAATCTAGCACTTAGTATCTCTATTGTTGTGGCTAAAATTAATGAAATAATTTTGAATAAATTATAGCTTCTAATATCTCAACATGTTTATTCACAATAATATGTATTTTCTATATAAAAAATGAAAAAATTGAACTTGATAGGGTTGGGGGTGCATGCCCTGTGCACCTCCCTCCTCAATCTGCCATTGGTCTTAGCATTCCCCCCATTTGCCTATATATATGATATACATCTCCTAGCAATACCCCTTATCAACCTTGACATCTTAGCAATTCCTCCTATAGGCTTTGACATCTTAGCAATTCCTCCTATAGGCTTTGACATCTTAGCAATTCCTCTATAAGTTTTTATATCTTAGCAATTCTCAAATAAATCTTATATGTTCAACAGGAAACTTATTTTATGTAAAGATGATTCATTTTTTATATGACTCTTCTAGTTTCAAATTAGCCTTAGTATAAATGGCTTAGAATAAAAAATAACAAAAAATTAGTTCCATATAAATGACCTGATATAACAAGAGATTTAGTATATAGGATTTAGATTTACTATTGGCATGTGTTTTATATATAAAAGTATTATATGCAAAGAATTAGGTAAAAAGTTTTTTTAAATTAAATGAATTGTTGATTTCATAATGTAAAGAAGTTTTAATGCAATTTTGGCATTATAGCCATGCCATTATAGTTTATTACAGTTTGTTACTAATTGGTTTAAAATGGTCAGGATTTAATATAGCAAAACTTCAATAAGGCTCTATGCATCTTACATATATTGACAACAAGCTGTTGAAACCCGCGGATTTTGAACCTGGGGGAATTCCAATCCCTGGAACTACTTTTGCATGTATTCTTAAATCTAAGGCCATACACAAACAAAAACAAATACAAAAACAAAAACAAAAAAACAACATAGTTAGTAGGATAGAGGTAGACATAAAATGGACAGATTCGTGTAAAATTAGGATTTGAGGCAAACATTGATATTGCTGACTGGGGTGCTGTGTAGAATGTCAGGCAATGTCTGTCTGACTCTAAAACATATATTGGCAAACTCTGGCCTCTCCCTGACTCTTCCTACGTCCTTTGGATCCTTTAAAATTTCTATCGTCTCTTCTGTTTCCTCAATTCTCTCTTGTCCCTCGTCTCTCCTCTCTCCTCTCTCCCCTCTTCTCTCGTATCTTCCCTCATCTCTCTTCTCTTTCATCTCTCTTATCTCACCTCTTGTCTCTTCTTTTCTCTCTCCTCTCTACTCTCGTATCTTCCCTCATCTCTCTTCTCTTTCATCTCTCTTATCTCACCTCTTGTCTCTTCTTTTCTCTCTCCTCTCCTCTCTCCTCTCTACTTTTTCGTTTTCTCTCTCCTCTCCTCTCTCCTCTCTCCTCTCCCCCTCCTCCCCTCTTCTCTCTTCTCTTCCTTCTCCTCGTTCTCTCTATTCTTTTCTTTCTTCTCTTCACTCTCTCCTCTACTCTCTCATCTCTCCTCTTTCCTCTCTCTCTCCTCTCATTTCTTCTTTCCTCTCTCCTCTCTCCCCTCTTCTCTCGTCTCTTCCCTTACCTCTTTTCTCTCTCATCTTTTCTCTCTTATCTTTCCTTTCTCTTCTTTTATCTTTTCTCTCTTATCTCTTCTCATTTCTCTCTGCTCCTCTCTCTCTCTCTCTCTCTCTCTCTCTCTCTCTCTCTCTCTCTCTCTCTCTCTCTCTCTCTCTCTCTATCTCTCTCTCTCTCTCTCTCTCACTCTCTCTCTCTCTCTCTCTCTCTCTCTCTTCTCTGTCTTTCTCTCTTATCTCTCCTCCTCTCTCTACTCTCTCCCCTCTCCATTTTCCTCTCCTCTCTCCTCACTCACTTCTCTACCTTTGTCTCTCCTCTCTCCTCTCCTCTCGTCTCTGTAATCTCTCCTCTGTTCTCTCTACTCTCTACTCTCCCATCTATCATCTGTTCACTCTCATCTCTGCTCTCTCCTCTCTACTCTTTCCTCTCTACTCGCTCATCTACTCTCGCCTCTTTACTCGCTCTTCTACTCTCTCCTCTCTACTTGCTCCTCTCTACTCTCTCCTCTTATCGTCCTCTCTCCCTCATCTCTCCTATTATCTTTTATCTTTTCTTTTATCCCCTCTGTCGCCTCTCCTCTCTTCGAATCGTCTATTCTTTCTTCTTTCCACTCTCATCTGCCCCTCAGCCATGAGCTGGATTCTTTATCTGGCCTTTGAGGTAAAAGTCTGCCCATCCCTGCTTGGAAAGCCAGTTTGTGGGACGTAGTACTCTCATGGTTGTTCTCATGCTTTGATCACGTCATCTTTCTTGCCAATTTGCAGCCCTGAAAGGAATTTGTGTATCTTCAGCTCCACTGCAGTCTGCATCAGTCCAACAACCAAGGAAATACGCATTTCTTAGAAGGCAATTTATTATTTACACAGTACCTTTAAAAGAAACCAAAAATTTCCATGGTGTGCCTAATTTAGTAGGGTTGTATTGCATTGCATCGCATCGCCTTTTCATAAATATTTCGCTTTTACAAACCATGCTGGATAGTGGATTCCCTCGATTTGCCAATTGCCAATTGCCATCCACTGTTAAACTGCTGCAGAGTTTGCCAATACAGAGGGGAGGGCAGTGGTTAGAATTTCTCACTAAACTGTTATGGCTAAACGTAGCCTCTCAGAGAAGGTTATAAATAAAGTTATTCCAAAACACTGTACATTTGCTATGTACATTCAGTCCTATCGCCTGACCCTTCGTCTGGCTCTGGGGGAATGAGTGAGTGAGTGGCACAAACAACAGAAAAAGCAGACAAACTTCACATGCTTACAGTTTCTTTTTCGGTTGAGTTACAGAGTTGAAACTTTACATTTCGACAGAGAATGGGTCAATGAAGAATTGTGTCAAGTTTGAAGTCAATCGCTTTATGTGGAGCAAACTTATGGCAGCTGAAAGTTAGTCAATTTTGAAACCCTTTTACACATCTGGGCCCAGATCGGGAGAGGCAGGCGGGCGGAGGTTGGGGTGGTTGCTACGCTGAAAAAAACAGCCTAACTTTAAAGGTGCACAGCACCGCTCAGGATTAACTTTTGAGACTCGAAATTTTACATGATTGTGCCAAAATAGTTTAAGATTATCTGTGTCAAATTTGAAGAGAATCGGTAGAAGTGGAGCGGTGCTATGGAGGATTTAATGAAAAAAATGCGCATTTTGAGCAGTTTTTTGCACTTTTAGGTTGGAAGACTTGAGTCTAGGAAATTTAAAGGTAGCCTAAGACATTCTCCGTAGTGCGTTTAGGGTGGGTGTAAAGTTTGGTGTCATTTGGTTGAGCGGTTTGGGAGTCCATAGCGAAGTAATTTGTCCACAGACAGACAGAGTTTTGATTTTTATAGGTAGAGATAAGGTATATTTTTGTTTTTTATGTCAATATTTAAAAATAAAAAATTTAAACATAAATATAAGAAAGGCCAATGTACTTAGTTATGATTGTTTGTTTGTTTAATCAATAAAATTAACTAGACATTTGTGTTGTAGATATATACATCTATTATCTATATGAAAATTATATAAATGATAGTGTCTTGCTATGCCAAGT
Source organism: Macrostomum lignano (assembly GCA_002269645.1). Lineage (NCBI taxonomy): Eukaryota > Metazoa > Platyhelminthes > Macrostomidae > Macrostomum > Macrostomum lignano. The sequence continues at coordinate 21,429 of NIVC01002762.1, forward strand.
AACATAGTAGAGTATGAGTCAGATTAGAATTGCATATGTGGTCCTAAACTGAGCCTTTAATACCTTGTACATTGGACAATTTGTCTCCTGTATTAAATAGGTATTATCTGGTCAAAATATGTTATTATATAAAATGTCTTTTATAGATAAAGTGACTTTAGGAGCTTAAAGTGTAAGGTAAAATATCCTATACCTTTTCATTCTATTTTAACTTAGCCTAAGTTTTAATTGTTAAAGTGTTTTGTTTAACTATGATTTAAAAATTACACATAAGCTACTAATATAGACAGTCAATTCCATTAAAGTTGCAAATGTTTATTTTAATTACTTGAAGCTTTTTTTGAAATGTATGATTAAATTTTGTTTAATCTATTGGAAACAAAAAACAACAAATTTCAGAGTATCTATTCTAGACTAATTATGGCTTGTCGAAGGTTCACAGTAAGTTTGTTTTGCTATTTTATAAAATATATCAATTTGCTTTAAAACATAATATTGAGGCACTTTTGGAAGCAAAATGCACTTTTTTGGTGCTGAACCCCCATAATTGAAGCTATGTATTTCTTGCTTGATTTATCTGCACATCTACCAATTTTGGCCTCCCAAAACAGGTGTGCGTTGAAGGCAACATTGGCTGCGGCAAGAGCTCATTTATTCGTCATTTCGCCAACAAACTGCCGGGATATCTAAATGTACTGGAAGAACCTGTTGCCCAGTGGACTAGCTTAAACAATAACAATTTGCTAGGCATGATGTACTCCGATCCCAAGCGCTGGTGTACCGCCTTCCAGGCCTACGTTATGCTGACTATGAGCGATGGCCATTCCAGTTCTAGGGGGGCATCAGCTCCTCCCGTCACTCTGTTGGAACGGTCGCTTCACTCAGCTTGCCGGGTGTTTGTGGAGAACCTGCATATGCAGTGAGTGCTAATAGTAGGGGGCCCTAGCCCAGTGGTATAACGCGGCGCTTTGATTCTGTGCATGGCCTAACGATAAATAAAGTTAGGGTTGCTGTACACTCCTGTGTGAGTGTGTGCCTGCGCGTATGACTGCGTACGTATCCGCGCGCTTGTGTGCCTGCTCAGGGGAGTCAGCAGAATGGGCAGTAATGCCTCTCGCCGGTTGTGTGACAATGTCGCTTAAAGTTCGCTGGGGTGCACACAGCCTCCTGCCTCTGACTAAAAATGAAAACGAAAAAATCCCCAAGGTCTGACTTATTTTCTAGAAGATTACTGCCGCTTTTGGATCTTCTACTATTAGTAATATTTCAGTTTATCTTTTAATTTTTGTCCACCAAACAGATCTTTAATGGACAGCATGGACTATCACATTTTGATGGAATGGTACAACTTGTGGGTCAGCGATCAAACCTACGATATTGACGTAATCAGTGAGTTTAAGTATAAATCATTAGTATGCTATTTAGTTTTTTAATATATTTGTATTTATTTTTCATACTGTTCTTTCTCTGTAGTCTATCTTCGCGCTAAACCGTCCGTGTGCTTGGAGCGAGTGAAAAAGCGCAACCGGTCTGAGGAGTGCGATTTGAGCCTTGTAAGTTACAGTCCGAACCCACCACCCAGTGTACATGGCTCCCTTCTTATCAGTTCCCTCAGCACCCACCACCCCAGTGAACATGGCTCCCTTCTTATCAGTTCCCTCAGCACCCACCACCCCAGTGAACATGGCTCCCTTCTTATCAGTTCCCTCAGCACCCACCACCCCAGTGTACATGGCTCCCTTCTTATCAGTTCCCTCAGCACCCACCACCCCAGTGTACATGGCTCCCTTCTTATCAGTTCCCTCAGCACCCACCACCCCAGTGTACATGGCTCCTTTCTTATCAGTTCCCTCAGCACCCACCACCCCAGTGAACATGGCTCCTTTCTTATCAGTTCCCTCAGCACCCACCACCCCAGTGAACATGGCTCCCTTCTTATCAGTTCCCTCAGCACCCACCACCCCAGTGAACATGGCTCCCTTCTTATCAGTTCCCTCAGCACCCACCACCCCAGTGTACATGGCTCCCTTCTTATCAGTTCCCTCAGCACCCACCACCCCAGCGTATGTGAATCCCCGGCGCATAACTAAAGTTCCTTTGAACCAAACCACAGGAGCTGCTGGAGCAGCTGCACCAGCTGCACGAAGACTGGCTAATTAATCACAAATTCGGCTGTCCATCTACTCGGGTAGTTGTGCTGGATGCGGAGCAAGATTTCGACAGTCTAATGGCTGTCTATGACAGGGAAGTGCTGCCGATTCTGCGCGACTTCGCTGGAGAACCGGCTGTTAACGGGTCCGCCGAATCCGGCGAGACTGACAAGGAAAACAAGCCAAACAGTTTGGTTGCTAGGCTCGGAGTTTCTCCTTGACGATTTGGTTGATTCATTGTCAGTCAGTTAACCAAGACGGAATGCCAATCTAATTTATTGTTTTGTTATATTACTTAGTAGCGGATATAGCAAATTGTAAGCATTTTTAACGTAAGCGTAAATTTTCAGTAGTATTTAAGGAACAGTTTGAGCATTTTTGTACGCATTCTAATCACTATTATTTTTATTATATGGTTTTTTGCTACTTCTGGTGCTTTGATACTAAGTTTTATGCTTATAAATGGCCATTTTATTATACTGCGTATTTAATTATTAACTAATTTAAGTAATAATATAAAACTAATTTTTGTACTTTTTATAGTACAGCATGATCTACGAGTATTATTTAATAGTACATTCTATCTACTTGACTTGGTTTGATTTTTTATTTAGCAAACAAGGTGGTTCAGTCTGCGATGTTAAATAGATGTTGAAAAAATCGTTTTTTTGTTTTAGCGCGCTTCCCAGCTTCGGTTTGGCGTGTTAGTTCATATTTTATTAGGGTTTTGTGAACGGATATAAGCTCTGGAGCTTGTCGCACTATTCACACGAATGAGGGCAGACCCCGGATGGCACAGTCCATGAGAAAGTCAGGGCCGCTCCGTGTACGTGCTCATGGGTCAGCCGAATGGGCAGGACTGCTTGCCTTCTGCTGTCGAGTTTTGATATCTATATCTTTTAATCCATAGGCATCGCTAAAATCAGATAAATTATTGTAGAATAAGTTCTTGAACTTGTTATCTCCACCAACCAGTCATCGGATGTCCAGAAGCTTCACCTAGATGCAGAGAAGGCCAATTAAATCCTCTCCGGTGTGTTTAACAGGACTGGCCATAGACTATTGCAGCCACTTTAACACTCGCCACTCTGCAGAGCCGTTTCTCTCCGGTGTGTTTAACAGGACTGGCCGAAGACTATCGCAGCCACTTTAACACTCGCCACTATGCAGAGCCGTTCCTCTCCGGTGTGTTTAACAGGACTGGCCATAGACTATCGCAGCCACTTTAACACTCGCCGCTATGCACAGCCGTGTCTCTCCAGTGTGTTTAACAGGACTGGCCATAGACTATCGCAGCCATTTTAACACTCGCCGCTATGCAAAGCCGTTCCTCTCCGGTGTGTTTAACAGGACTGGCCATAGACTATCGCAGCCATTTTAACACTCGCCGCTATGCACAGCCGTGTCTCTCCAGTGTGTTTAACAGGACTGGCCATAGACTATCGCAGCCATTTTAACACTCGCCGCTATGCAAAGCCGTTCCTCTCCGGTGTGTTTAACAGGACTGGCCATAGACTATTGCAGCCACTTTAACACTCGCCACTCTGCAGAGCCGTGCCTGCATGCCGATGAGAATGGAGCGCTTTGTCTATATAAGATACAATGACAGATTTAAATTTTATTTTACGTTGCAAAAGAACTGGATTTGCCGGCTACTTTTGCAAGAAATTGACGGATTGGGTGTTACAGTAATGTGAACAAAGGTAGCGCTTCCTTGCTACCTTTAAGAACTGCATGGTGCTTGGGTTATTCTGGGGCCGTATGTATAAAGCCTACTCCAGACTAGCTAGTCCGGACTTGGGTAGTTTAGTCTATAGCACAGATCTATATAGTTATATAGTATCTATGGTCTATATATATGTTATACATAGTATATATGTTATATAGTATCTATGGTCTATAGTCTATGGTCTAGCTACCTTTGTTCTGTCTATAGTAGACCAGTCTAATTTTGTGTTTCTGGATACCAAATCCAAGTCCAGACTAGCTTTTCAAGACCGGACTACCCTAGACAGAGCTTTCTGCACACGGCCCTGAGTAACGTAGATATAATGTACATTACAGTATGTAGCCAGCTGCGATAATCGTACTCGACTCGATCGTACTTGTACTTTTTGGGGGCTGCAAAAATATCAGCAGTGGCTAAATTAGACTAACATGTACATATACGGGATTATCATAGGCAAGCCAATTCTGCTGGACCATCCGGCAGCTGAAAGTACAGTGTATATGCTATAAAATCAGTGTGAAAAATCACACCGGAAAAAAATAGTCAGGATCCTGATGACACAAGATCCTTTTGCCTGTGTAAGTAAGTCCTAGCGTGATTCACGTACCATCACTGCAGCTACTGACTGACTTTGCCCTAACTAAGTTAGTTTTGCGCTAACACAACAGAGGCGCGGCTTCCTCCAGATCCCATCGTCAGGCTGCTGGTTAATTTTGCAGCCACATGCAGTTTGGATCATGGAGTTCGAATGCTAAACAGGCTGTAGTCAATCTGGAGACAAATAACCAACTGCAGCTTGACGAGAAAAACCTGCCATCGTAGATTCAGTTGTAGAAATTTGAAGCTTATTCGAAACAAATGTTTTTTGGATGTTTTCACTCTTACTTGGTCAGAACTTCCACGACTTTAACGATTTTTATTACAACTTAGATTTATGAGGTTTGTGAAGGTGTTGGACTAAAAGCTACATATGTATTTGATAGCTAGTAGGAATCTTCTATCCAGACGTTCTCTTTATCTCCATGCCACTGCAGTCCCATCTCTGCACTGACTGCAATCAACGCTGCATGCCCATCCCCTGGGGGCAGAGGGGTTCCCGTGAGGACAAGAATTTGGGCCTGTTAATATATCTGAGTATGCTGTACACCTGTTCTTTCTAAATGTTTCTTTTGGTAGCAAATCAATTTGCTCGCATGAATGATTGAATGCTACTCTATATATTATCTATTTACAGGTATACAGGCATAATACCCATTATACATAATCCGGTTCACTAATTGCAGTGCCACTCGACTGTACTTTTAATTTGATAATTTTCCAGTTGCAACTTGTATGCATTTATTTTACACCTTTGAAGGCACACCTGTCAGACACTCTGATAGGCACACCTGTCAGACACTCTGATAGGCACACCTGTCAGACACTCTGATAGGCACACCTGTCAGACACTCTGATAGGCACACCTGTCAGACACTCTGATAGGCACACCTGTCAGACACTCTGATAGGCACACCTGTCAGACACTCTGATAGGCACACCTGTCAGACACTCTGATAGGCACACCTGTCAGACACATCGATAGGCACACCTGTCAGATACACTGATAGGGACACCTGTCAGACACACTGATAGGCACACCTGTCAGACACATCGATAGGCACACCTGTCAAACACACTGATAGGCACACCTGTCAGACACATCGATAGGCACACCTGTCAGACACTCTGATAGGCACACCTGTCAGACACACTGATAGGCACATCTGTCAGACACACTGATAGGCACACCTGTCAGACACATCGATAGGCACACCTGTCAGACACTCTGATAGGCACACCTGTCAGACACACAGATAGGCACACCTGTCAGACACTCTGATAGGCACACCTGTCAGACACTCTGATAGGCACACCTGTCAGACACTCTGATAGGCACACCTGTCAGACACTCTGATAGGCACACCTGTCAGACACTCTGATAGGCACATCTGTCAGACACTCTGATAGGCACACCTGTCAGACACACAGATAGGCACACCTGTCAGACACACAGATAGGCACACCTGTCAGACACGCTGATAGGCTGCACAGAGCGCTCAACAAAAAAGAATTGCTATGGTTTTCCAGGCCTTGCGTGCGCGTTGAACCGTGTTTGACTTGAGCACTGCTCATTTTGGACAATAAGATGGCGAGGAGGCTTTTGCAGCGGAGACGAGATCGGTGATGCGAATTTCAGCATGACTGCTTTCTCGTCTTCTGTTCCGGGTCAAATGTTTTTTGTCTTCTGCTATCGTTACACGCGTATGGTTACACGAGTGTGGCCAAGGCGTTTTATTCGTGTTGATCTGTAGCGAAATTAGGCACTCCAGTGACTCTCACGAAGAATTTTGAATTTTTCAAACTCTTCATTGAGATTTTAAGAATAAAAGAATCTCTGGTGAGATTTTGAGGCTATCTGGAATCTCTAGTGAGATTTTGAGACTATCTGGAATCTCTGGTGATAATTTGAGACGATATGGAAACTCTGGTGAGATTTCGACACTATCTGGAATCTCCTGTAAGATTTCGAGACTATCTGGAATCTCTGGTAAGATTTGGAGTCTATCTGATCAATCTTTGATAAGCTTTAGAGACTAGGAATCTCTGTTGAGAACTTGAGACTATATTTAATCTATGGGGAGATTTCGAAACTAACGGGAATCTCTGGTGAGATCTTGAGACTAACGGGAATCTCTAGTGAGATTTAGAGACTAACTGGAACCTCTGGTGAGAATTTGAGACATAGGGAATCTCTCATGAGATTTTGAGACTATCTGGAGTCTCTCGTGAGATTTGGAGACTATATGATCAATCTTTGATGAGCTAAGAGACTAGGAATCTCTGGTGAGAATTGGAGACATCTTTAATCTATGGGGAGATTTTGAGGCTAACGGGAATCTCTGGTGAGATTTCGAGGCTAACGGGAATCTCTGGTGAGATTTCGAGGCTAACGTGAATCTCTAGCGAGATTTTAGGACTCGCTTGTATTTTGGAACATTCTCGTGACTTCTTAGTTTTTTTTCAAAGCTATTTGTGAGAATCTCTGCTTGCAAAGCTATGAAGATTTACGAGTCTCTCTGCTGTCGCTGAATTTTACTGGGCACTTGAAATAGCTCGTAATTTGGGACGTTTAACTGACAAGCAAATGACCTTGATGCCAGCATTAGTTATGCCGTCTTTCGCTGGCAAGGCTGGCTGTTGTACACGGAATTAGTTAATATGCGCAATGAAAGGCTGCAGCAATTATTGTGTTTCTTCGGAAAAGAGAATATCTAATCGATATTGAACAAATATTTCTTTTAAAGGTGGACTGCCGTGTTTTCAGTGCTAATAGTTTTCTTTCCTGCGCTGTGTTTCAAATAGACATCAGCATAAATTGTGACTCACGAGATTTTGAATATATAGCTATATCTGATCAGAATTAGCACCTGTTCATTGACACTTCAGACACCTGTTCATAGACACTGCTACCTGTTTATAGACACTGCTACCTGTTTATAGACACTGCTACCTGTTTATAGACACTGCTACCTGTTTATAGACACTGCTACCTGTTTATAGACACTGCTACCTGTTTATAGACACTGCTACCTGTTTATAGACACTGCTACCTGTTTATAGACACTGCTACCTGTTTATAGACACTGCTACCTGTTTATAGACACTGCTACCTGTTCATAGACACTGCTACCTGTTTATAGACACTGCTACCTGTTTATAGACACTGCTACCTGTTTATAGACACTGCTACCTGTTTATAGACACTACTATATGATTAATCTTTGATGAGCTTAAGAGACTAGGAATCTCTGGTGAGAATTGGAGACTATCTGTGGAATCTCTGGTAAGAATTTGAGACATCCTTAATTCTATGGGGAGATTTTGAGACTAACGGGAATATCTAGTGAGATCTTGCGACTAACGGGAATCTCTAATGAGATTTTGAGACTAACGGGAATATCTAGTGAGATCTTGCAACTAACGGGAATCTCTACTGAGATTTCAAGACTAACGGGAATCTCTGGTGAGATTTCAAGACTAGTGGGAATCTCCTGTTCATAGACACTGCTACCTGTTTATAGACACTGCTGACACCTGTTCATAGACACTGCTGACACCTGTTCATAGACACTGCTGGCACCTGTTCATAGACACTGCTGGCACCTGTTCATAGACACTGCTGACACCTGTTCATAGACACTGCTGGCACCTGTTCATAGACACTGCTGGCACCTGTTCATAAACATTGCTACTTGCTTACATGTAGCGAAGCCTGTTTACAGGTTGTGAAGCCTGTTTACAGGTAGTGAAGCCTGTTTACAGGTATTAAAGCCTGTTTACAGATAGTGAAGCCTGTTTACAAGTATTAAAGCCTGTTTACAGATAGTGAAGCCTGTTTGCAGGTATTAAAGCCTGTTTACAGGTAGTGAAGCCTGTTTACAGGTAGTGATCGAAGCCTGTTTACAGGTAGTGAAGCCTGTTTACAGGTATTGAAGCCTGTTTACAGGTAGTGAAGCCTGTTTACAGGTAGTGATCGAAGCCTGTTTACAGGTAGTGAAGCCTGTTTACAGGTATTGAAGCCTGTTTACAGGTAGTGAAGTCTGTTTACAGGTATTGAAGCCTGTTTACAGGTATTGAAACCTGTTTACAGGTAGTCAAGCCTGTTTACAGGTATTAAAGCCTGTTTACAGGTAGTGAAGCCTGTTTACAGGTTTTGAAATATGTTACTGTTCTATATTATCAGATACGGAGTTGTTATTTATTGTGATATACGAACGTATTCTTCTTCACAGTTTTTTGTTTCTTTCAGATAAAATATGTACTTTTTATTTTAAGTACATCCACAATTAAATCACGTGTTCGCATTGATGAGTACGAGAACGCGTGTATTTCTTAGAACAAATTGATTAGAGGAATTAAAAAAAGAAAGGTATGCTAATTAGCGCCCAGTTGGATCACATGCCTTTGTCGAAAAGAAACTGCAGTAGTGTCTTCTGGTACATTCGTACTGCGTCATCTAAAAGAAGCATCTCTGCAAATCTCTCATCGTTAAAAATCTCTTTTGAGATAGAAATCAAGCTAATTGAATAAAATTGTGTGGAGCCTCTGCGTTTACAAAACTACTGATTATAATTTCAATGAAACTGGACTTTAAATCTGCAGATGTACAGTGGGTTGCTAAGCAATACTGTTTACAGAAGTTCTAGTCCGATTTCTAAACTCCAAGTCCAAGCTTTCTCTTACTGTCACGTGACCTCAGCTTAATCAGCGATTTTCATATTCGACTGAAACCTCGGCCGGATCTCCGCGTATCGGCGTCGAAATCGTTGTCAAGGTGATCAGAGTTCCACCTGGCTCTGCCCAGCAGACTTCGAGCCTCTGTCCTGGCTTCCAGCGGCGCGTCGAACTCCTTCGAAGCGTGCGCCGGGGTTTCCTGAAGCTCCATGTTGGACGTTTCAACTGCGCCAGCCTGCTGGTGCGCGCGCTGTCCGCGGCTGACGACGGCCTCGTAGCAGTGCAGCAGAAGATCGATGAGCTCAACAATGGAAACCATCGTCAGGCCGATGAAGATAGACAGCAGGCCGCCAATTTGACTGAGAAACGAAGTCAAGGATAGAACCTCCTTCTCTTCGACTTTGTGCAGATCGAAATTCGGCCGGATCAGCTGCACGGACAGCAGGTTCCGTTCGAGGTGATCGACGCCGCGCAGCAGCTGGAAGGCTCCGGCGGGGTCGCCGGCGGACTGCAGCCTGATGGCCTCTCGGTAGTCGGCCAGCTCAAGACGGTCGCGCAGTCGCTTGTAGACTCGGCTCTGCAGCATCTGCAGCTGGAAGGACTTCGCTGGCCAGTCGGATGTCGATCGCTCAGTCTGGTAGCTGAAGAACGAGCAGGGCAGAGTGCAGGATGGCACGACGTCCTTGGCGTACTTTGAAATCACCTTCTTCTTGCACTTGATGTAGTGATAAACTCGTTCCAAAGCGGCTACGCATCTTGCATGGAAATCGGGGCTCCAGTTGCAGCTGGTTTCGTTCATGAACTCTCGCAGGCCGGTGCAGTACGTGAAATTGGACGTCAGTACAAGGGGATACTCGATGGCTTGACAGCCGCAGGTCTCTAGGATGTCGCGCTGGATTGTGACCTGCCTGCAGCTGTCCTCGCTGTAGCCGTACTCTGCGCCGAACAGACTGAGCAGCTTGGGAGTTTCTGGCGAGCAGCGACCGTAGGGCGGCTGCTTTTGAACGTTCAGAACGTTTTTCAGCTTCACTTCGGTTAGAGAGCCGGACTTCAGGTGGATGGCCTCGTGGTTCATGTCCGGGTAGGTGTCGCCGGCGTGGATGGTGAATACTGCGCCCGATAGTTGCGTGCTGATGTCCATGGTGTAGCAGTCCACGCAGTTGAGATTCTCCAAGCTCCAAGCGTTGTCCAGGTAAATGGCCATCTCAACCATACTAGTACTGTTGCGCAGGTGCTCGCTTAGGTCCAAGGTGTAACAGTTCAGGTAGTTGCCGTGCACGAACGCTCTGAACGTCCCGGCCGAGGCGGAGTCGTCGATCGAGTCGCCGTAGTCGCGGCTGCAATAGTGCTGGTTGCGGGCGCTGCCGTTGCGCACAACGGCTCGACAGTCCAGAATGAAGTCGCGAAGCGAATGCCCCAGATCGGCCGCGCCAGCCGGCAGGCTCTCCAGGTAGGCGGCGAAGCCAAGCGAGCCGGAGAAGTTGTAGTACACGTGGCGAGTAGACAGGTTGTAGAAGTACATGTGCCTAGTGGCCAGCTCCACGGCGGTGGCGAATGCTCGCGGATATTTCCAACCCTGGCCGCGCAGACGCCGCTTGCCCTGCGAGGACAGGGGCCGCGCGTTGCACACGGTGACGGACGGGAAGGGCGAATTGGCATCCTTGAGCACGCGAGGCGGGTGCATGACGTCGTACTCGATGAACTGCCGGATCAGCAGGCTCAGACAGAGCAGGCAGCTTGCGAACAGCAAGCCGACAAAGAAGGTCCAGAGCAGGCGAATGCGCCGACTATCCGACTTGACGATGCGCGGAATTCCTCGGATTGTGGTGTTCTCGCAGAACCGAATAAACTGACGGTGCAGCTCTTGGCTGAGTGGTCGCCGAACGGCTGCGACGACCTCAGGGCCGTCGCTATTGCTGCCGCAGAGCTGCATGCCTGTGAGGCTTTGTTGGTGCTTTGCTTTGTCGAGCCACTGGAGGTACGAGAAGACGCGCTAAGCTTCTGCTGCGGCTGCTGTCTCAAAAAAGCCGAGTGAGTTTGGCAAGTGAATTGCTGATTAGTCAGGTACTGACAGCCAATAAGAGCGGCTAAAAAAATGCATACAGTAGCCAAAGAAAAAGGACGAAATGATTGACAGAAAGTTGGGAGCCGGGGGGAGGAGAGAAGCGAAAGGTGTTGCTTGGATGGGAGTGGAAGAGAAGCCTTCAAACAGTTTGTGAAATTTGAGTTGCAGCAGCTTCTGCGGGGGAGTTCACCGCGTCGCTGATAATACAAGGTACTTAGCCAAAGGTGTGTAGCAGGCCCATCACCTGTCCCCATACACACATTTCTATCCCTACACTCCCTGTAGCATATAGTTCCTTACCTGTTACACCTCGGCGCGTAGCCTCCAGTGTGAGGATATTGGGATATGCAATAGCCATCTTCCTTCACGTACCGCGCCATGCATCTCACCACCTCCTAATTTTCCCCTTTCTATACTCCAGAGATCCAGTTTTCCAGAGATTCCTTCCGCTATTTACAGGTGCTGGATCTGCTGAAATTTGCGATAGACTATACCGTTTGGAAACCGATATGCTAGGAAACTTCCTATAGTTTACTTGTCAAGTATTTGGCTCGATTTTTCTTGAAAATAAGATGGAGGGTCGAATTTCCGATGCGTCGAGGCAAAATCTGTAACGCACAGTTTCTCCTTGAGGGTTCATGAGATGAGAAATTTTGTTTGAGAATCTGCACTTTTGCCTGTTCTGCGCGGAAATCAATGAGCCACCTGAAGACTTTGTATCAAATTAACTATAAAACTATATTATTAGTCTGTTCAGGAGTATCCATTGGTACGTACGAGTCAGCATCTCTCACTGAGTGTCCATCAAAGCCTCACTGAGTGTCCATCCAAGTCTCACTTAGAGTCCATCCAAGTCTCTCCGAGTGTCCATCCAAGTCTCTCCGAGTGTCCATCCAAGTCTCTCCGAGTGTCCATCCAAGTCTCTCTGAGTGTCCTACCAAGTCTCACTGAGTGTCCATCAAAGCCTCACTGAGTGTCCATCCAAGTCTCTCTGAGTGTCCTACCAAGTCTCACTGAGTGTCCATCAAAGCCTCACTGAGTGTCCATCAAAGTCTCACTGAGTGTCCACCCAAATCTCACTGAGTGTCCATCCAAGTCTCACTGAGTGTCCATCCGAGTCTCACTGAGTGTCCATCCGAGTCTCACTGAGTGTCCATCCAAGTCTGACTGAGTGTCTATTCTGGACGTAAACCTGTTAAATAAAAAAATCAACAGTCAAATATTCAGCACGCACACAGACTCAACTACTGCAAGTAGAAATTTGAGCTCCCGCAGAGACAAATGGATGTAAATATTATAATTTCAACACTGATCCCATAATGAAGCATCCTCGCTGATTGGATCAGCAGTACACCCAGTATCCTTCCAATCAATGATCGTGTGGGCAAGTCAATGACCGTCTTTTCCATCTATATGATTTGAGCTGGTAGCAACTCGAGAGGCCCAAGGTAACTTAGCACAGAAACCCGTAAAAGCATATATGACACTAACCTGACCACCGTCTAATCTGAAAACAGCTTTATGGTGAGTACCTGCCGTACTTGATTTGGAGCATAATAATTACTTGTAGTTTTTCTACTTTTACCAGTACAACTGCATTAATTGAGTTCGTACAGCATGGCCTCCTAACTCATTGGCTACAATGGATTGCTAATTTATAGCCATATCTGCTGGGTGAAGGAACAGAATGGATTGCTAATCTATAGCCATATCTGCTGGGTGAAGGAACAGAATGGATTGCTAATTTATAGCCATATCTCGTAAATCCAGTAACCTGAACTTAGTCGCATTCCTTAGCTTATTAGATTTTTAGAATTTTTATTAACAATTTTTAGCTGTAGTTTGAACTTCAGCAGTACAGAGACGGAAGTCAGCTAAGCTTAATATATGTTTTCTACAGTGCAGCAAGTCCCATATTCTGGCAGCCAGGCAGCCTCAGGAAGAATTCGTGTTGGCATTTGTCAAGCGAGTCGATTTGTCAAAGCAGGCAGTGCATTGTAATGAATTATTGAGCTATGAGGCTGCTGGTGGGTTGTTGAAGCCGCAGCCGTCCTTTTATGACGAATTCTCAGCCGTATCAGCAGACTGCAGCCCTTTATCTTTATCCTTGCAGGATGTGCACTTTTAAAGTTTTTATATACCTATCTGTATTTATACCAGACTCACACGGGCGCACTTAAGATCTGTGACTTCAGGTCAGCAAGGTGAATGCGGAACTGAAAAACTATCTATCTATCTATCTATCTATCTATCTATCTATCTATCTATCTATCTATCTATCTATCTATCTATCTATCTATCTATCTATCTATCTATCTATCTATCTATCTATCTATCTATCTATCTATCTATCTATCTATCTATCTATCTATCTATCTATCTATCTATCTATCTATCTATCTATCTATCTATCTATCTATCTATCTAACTATCTATCTATCTATCTATCTATCTATCTATCTATCTATCTATCTATCTATCTATCTATCTATCTATCTATCTATCTATCTATCTATCTATCTATCTATCTATCTATCTATCTATCTATCTATCTATCTATCTATCTATCTATCTATCTATCTATCTATCTATCTATCTATCTATCTATCTATCTATCTATCTATCTATCTATCTATCTATCTATCTATCTATCTATCTATCTATCTATCTAACTATCTATCTATCTATCTATCTATCTATCTATCTATCTATCTATCTATCTATCTATCTATCTATCTATCTATCTATCTATCTATCTATCTATCTATCTATCTATCTATCTATCTATCTATCTATCTATCTATCTATCTATCTATCTATCTATCTATCTATCTATCTATCTATCTATCTATCTATCTATCTATCTATCTATCTATCTATCTATCTATCTATCTATCTATCTATCTATCTATCTATCTATCTATCTATCTATCTATCTATCTATCTATCTATCTATCTATCTATCTATCTATCTATCTATCTCTCCTCTTCTTTTCTCTCCTCTACCATTTCTTAATATTTCCATAATAAACGCAAATTTAACTTTGATAAACTCCGTATTGAGAGAGTCAGCAACTGATAGCATTGAAGTTGGGTTTGGTGTGTGCGAACGGCACAGGCCTATCGAGTTGCTTTAGTAGGGCCCTGACCAGGGTCATTAAAGATCCCGGATCCGCGCTATCAGATAACAATGGTGAGCTGGCATGGCACATTAGATGCGAGCGTTTTATGCAAGAGTTTACTCATGCGCTATTGAAGGGCAATGCAGGCACCCTGTAGCACTTAACTGCATCTTGATTGGATCAGTCTAGGGAAGGAATTGTATAGTTTGGATTGCTTCTTTAAATAACCGATAGCTAATTAGTGTCTGTCTGTCTGTCTGTCTGTGTGTCTGTCTGTCTGTCTGTCTGTCTGTCTGTCTGTCTGTCTGTCTGTCTGTCTGTCTGTCTGTCTGTCTGTCTGTCTGTCTGTCTGTCTGTCTGTCTGTCTGTCTGTCTGTCTGTCTGTCTGTCTGTCTGTCTGTCTGTCTGTCTGTCTGTCTGTCTGTCTGTCTGTCTGTCTGTCTGTCTGTCTGTCTGTCTGTCTGTCTGTCTGTCTGTCTGTCTGTCTGTCTGTCTGTCTATCAGTCTGTCTGCCGTGTTATCTGTCTGACTTATTTACATGGCTATTCAGCTAAAAAATGAAATTCCCAACAGGAATTAGCAGCACTTGTTTCCGCCATCCCCCTGCCCGGCCTCAGGCGTGGGATCGCTGCGGACTGGCGGCGGGTGGTCGGACCGCAGTTGCATATTTTCTGGTATCGCGGTGTTGGCTTTTGCAGGCTTGAGAGGAAATAAATTATTAATATTTTTGTTGTAGTTGAGCGGCAAAATTTTTTTTGTGTCGGCTTAGCTGCAGTTCTCTGCTTTTGCCGGAACTGAATATTTTGCATGATTAGACGGCTCTAGGAGAATATAAGCATGTGGAATACTTCTACTACTAATATAATTTAGCCACTTCACGTTTTAAAATCGGCGCCACTTTGTGTCAGAATCGGCGCCACCGTGTGTCAGAATCGGCGCCACTGTGTATCAGAATCGGCGCCACTTTGTGTCAGAATCGGCGCCACTGTGTATCAGAATCGGCGCTATTTTGTGTCAGAATCGGCGCCACCGAGTGTCAGAATCGGCGCCACCGAGTGTCAGAATCGGCGCCACCGAGTGTCAGAATCGGCGCCACCGAGTGTCAGAATCGGCGCCACCGAGTGTCAGAATCGGCGCCACCGAGTGTCAGAATAGGCGCCACTGTGTATCAGAATCGGCGCCACCGTGTATCAGAATCGGCGCCACCGTGTATCAGAATCGGCGCTATTTTGTGTCAGAATCGGCGCCACCGTGTATCAGAATCGGCGCTATTTTGTGTCAGAATCGGCGCCACTGTGTATCAGAATCGGCGCTATTTTGTATCAGAATCGGCGCCACCGAGTGTCAGAATAGGCGCCACTGTGTATCAGAATCGGCGCTATTTTGTGTCAGAATCGGCGCCACCGAGTGTCAGAATAGGCGCCACTGTGTATCAGAATCGGCGCTATTTTGTATCAAAATCGGCGCCACTTTGTATCAGAATCGGCGCCACTGTGTATCTGAATCGGCGCCACCGTGTATCAGGATCGGCAGCACCGTTTGTCAGAATCGGCGCCTAATAGTTTCTACATGTACTTTATTGTTGATATGTAGTTGTCAGGGTGACATGGCCTTCACACTTTATTCTCGTCTTGTGCTCTCCTTTTCGATTTAGTACAGTTGGAAGTGGAAATTTTAATTTTTAAGTGCCTTTTATTCATTGGACAAAAAGTTTATCAAGTCCTTTAAAATTTGGTATGGCTCTACTGCAGCTTTGGTAACTGAAAACGTCAAGAGACTTTTCTATTGTTTGTAAAACATGCAATCCTATAGATATTATTTATTCATACATAAATCAGCTTGCAGCTAATCAAGTTGCAAATTGTCATTAAAAGTTACCAAAAGTCCAATTAAAGTGCATCATAGTCTGTGCAAGTAGCAGACTCATTCGTTTGTGTGCTTTTGTGCTATGCCCAGCTCTGAGAAGCGCTCTGATTGGCGGCTAAGTTGCACTTTAACTGGCTATTTTTGGCAGATAAACTGAATTTAATACACTTTAGATGAGGCTATGTTGAACTTGAGTTGGATATTGTGCTATACCTTGACAGGAAAACCTATATATTCGCTTTAATTGGGCAAGATAAGAAAGTCACAAGGCGAAGATGTACAGCACCCCTTGTGCGCGTGCGTGCTCAGGGGTCAGTGGAATGGGGGTGGGGCTAGCTAGCTAACTGCAGATAATTGCCTTCTCGATTGGCCCAAATGTACATTCTCTCTTATTGATAAGCAGGCTGGTCGCAGCTATAAAGCCGGTAGAACCAGATAATGTTAAGAAACGTTTTTCCTCCGACGCGTCTACTATGGAGTCGCATCGACCAGAACTGAAAACGGTGGCCCATTCGGCACCAGTCAAACTTCTGTTGCTATGCAATGAGGCCATGCGGAAGCGATGCCAGTGTCTGGCCGGGCTGCTCCAGTCCGCTGCCTGCCACGATCGTCGGCTCCTAACTGTCCAATTGAAATGCGTCACCTTTGCGGAGACTGACAATGGCGATGGAGCATTCTCGATGTCGGCGAAGACGTACTTGCAGCTGGAGAGCACCGATGTTGTGCTCTGCATGCTCCGGGTCGGCCGGGTGCAGGTGGCGACGTGGCGCCAGCTCGTTGACATGCTGGCGGCGCGACAGGCTCGCTTTCGCGACGTCAAGAACGACAGCAATCAGCATCCGGTGATGCTCCTCCAGTGCTGCGGCGCCGCCTACGCTGTGGACGAAGTTTCCGAGAAAGCGGCTCCGGACACGGACCCGAGCTCGGTGGATTGGCGGCTTCGAAGTTGGCTGGCCGGTCACGCCAACTGCCAGCCAGACGATCTCGCCAGCGTCAGCGTCGACAACAGCAGCGCCGGGAAGGCACTGCGTCACCGACTGTTTGGCAGGCGCTATCGAATTCAGGTCGAGTTCGCTGACTACGCCTGCGCCGCTTCGTCGATGCCTCGGCGGCATTCGCTCTATCGACTCACCAGCGGTCGAGCAGCTGCCGACGGAGGCTGCAGCCCCCAGGCCGTCGTCAAGCGGTGCCTCTCCCTGGACGACCAACTGGACAGTAGTGCGCTGGACGAGTCGGGCTACTGCTGCTTCAACAGCACCAACAACGAAGACAAGCTGGCAGTTGAGCACAAGCAGCAGTTGTTCCATTTGGATTTCATCAAACCAGCTGGCGCAGCAGCTACGCTGGTGATCGCTGCCACCAGGTCGTGCTCCGTAGAAGCGGAACTCTGCTTGAACAATCTCAATAGTCGTGGACACCGCGCCTTGTTCATCGACGCATTCGCCGCTTCGTTGCAGAACAAGGGACTGCAGCCGCAACCGCCGCAGCCACAGCAGAGACGGATGTCAACTTTGCGTCTGTTGCTGAGTGGCCGACGTCGCAATGATCCAGTCGTTCAGCTGGCCGACACTCTGGCCCAGCTGACGCCTCAGTCGGCTAGCGGAGTCGTTCTTCTGCTGTTCTGCCGTCGGCATCGAAGTCGCCTACTGGCGGAGCTGCTCCGCTGCGCTGCTCAACCGGAATCGAAGTTGACCGCCCTGCCGCAAGCCGTCTTCGTTGCCATCGTTGGTCCCGTGACCGAAGTGGAGTCTCAGCAGCTGCGACAGCTGGGCAACTGCAATGATCTGCTTCGCTGCCAGCTGGACGTGATCTGCTGTCCGGAGGGTCTGGCCGGTCAGCGGGTGTTGAGCTGCCTGGTGCCCGGACTCACCGCCATGCTCCGACAGTTGGAAGTGGCGGCTGCTGCCGCTCACCGGCCCTGCAAGTTCAGAGCAGATCGAAAAATGCCTTAATTAATAGCTTTGATTTTTAACAAAAAAATGATGATGATAGCATTTTTATCACCTAAAATTTGGCTCAATAAAATATGTTTGTCTTCGACGATAGTGATTTTTACCCTTCGCAGAAGTTCAATTTAACTAAAGAAAATAGTGCGTAGGTTGTTAACACATTATTTTTGTTAGAAATGACCCACTCTGTGGCCAAATCTATCTTATTATATTGACTATAATAAAATGTGTGATGCTATATAGGTTGATTGTAATATTGAAAAATTGGCTCCGATGAATAGCAATATACCCATCACTGGTTCTACAATACCGTCTCAGTTTAATATGAATTTAGCGGCCGTCTCCCGAGACCCCGAAAACCCCGGGGTTTTCCACAGACACCAGAGACACCAGCTGCTGCTGAAGCTATAGTCTATGGTCTGAACCCTGGGGTTTTCACTCTGCGGCCAGATGGCTGAAGTGGCCTATGTAGGAGTGTATTGAATCTGTGATGCCGAAAGCTTTGCATCAAGTGAGGATTTACGAATGTCACTTTCGTGCTTCAATCTTAGAATCTAAACTGTAGGATTCAAGACTTGAAGGCGGTATAGTTAGGGATAAGCCTCTAGAAATTAGTCTAAAAAGATAAAGAGAATTAATTCAATTTTCTTTGCTAGCTCCGCGCAAAACTAAGAAGGTTGGCAGTGGGGACTTGGGAGCAGAAAGTGGCTCATAGATCTGGCCAGTTGCCTAATTTGGGAAGACGGTTAGGGTTCCTGCGGGAGCTGCAAGTCAACTGCATCAAATTTGGACTTTTGCTTTTGATACTCTTCTTGTATGGGAGCAAGAGTTTTTTGTACACTGGCGAGTTTTAGGCTAAAAAATATAGCTTATCTTGCTTTTTCTGCTTCTAAATAGATAGCCAATGTAGTTAATAAGGTGAAAAAGTAGCTAGGTTTGATGAGGTGCAAGAGTAGGTTTGATGAGGCGCCAAAGTACGAGCGTAGGTTTGATGAGGCGCCAAAGTACGAGCGTAGGTTTGATGAGGCTCCAAGATAGGTTTGATGAGGCGCCAAAGTAGGCTTGGTGAGGCGCCAAAGTAGGCTTGGTGAGGCGCCAAAGTAGGCTTGATGAGGCGCCAAAGTAGGGTTTTGGTTCCCCATAATGTATTTTTGTAGTTTTGGCATGTTCTTCATATTGCAAAGTATTGTTTTGGCGTTCAAAAAGTGTCTTAGAAACGTGATGTCTCGTGATGTCTGTATACAACGGTTAAAAGAGGGCAATAAAAGTGCAATAATGAATGCATCTCAGCTGGTGGCCCAGGCGGCTTACTCGTGCAAATTCAATCTATGCTCAAGAGTTACAGTAGTACACTTTGTACTTTCAATTCTAGTCGAATCGCTCGGCAACTTGTCAGGAAGAAGTGGCGACCACAAGCAGCCTGTTTCTGTCGGTGGTGATCGGGCTGTTCAGCCTGGTGATTGTGCTGGGCCTGTTCGGCAATTCGCTGGTCATCCTGGTGATCCTGGCCAACAGGCACATGCGCAGCACCACCAACATCCTCATCACCTCGCTAGCTGTGGCTGACCTGCTCTTCATCACACTGTGCGTACCGTTCACGGCTCTGTTCTATCGATTCACCTGGAAGTTTGGCCACTTCTGGTGCGTCATGTTTCAATATTTCACCTATGTGCCCGTGTATGCCAGTGTCTACACTCTGGTACTCATGAGTTTCGACAGGTGCGTGTAACTATTTTGTTATAATATGCTTATACTCAGGTTACGGGCCTTTAGAAAGGCTGTTATTTAACAATTTGACAAGAAGTCTAAGCATAATCCGCGATTTAGATGTCCTTAAGTGAATAACTATCAATAATAACAATAGTTTTTGTTTCTTCTTCTACTTATTACTTCCAGGACGTCTAATAGAAAATACTAATAAATTAAGGTTTTTAAATCTTATAAAAATAGTAATAAAAGACTACCCCGCCATTGTGAGTTCAGTCAGTTCACGGATCAACAGGTTCACCCCGTGGCTCCGCCTCAAGGCCCCAGCAAAATGAGCAGCAAAACGTCCTGTTGTTGAGTTGCTCTCGACCCAGTCAGTTCACGGGCGTTGCAGCGGAGCCTCTGGCAATAGCAGCAATAGTACAGTTTGATCACAATCCATCCTTGTCCCATCCGTCAGGTACCTGGCCGTGGTGCACCCCGTGCGCAGCATTGGCTGGCGAACGAAATCCAACACTCTGCTGACCGTCGCTGTCACCTGGCTAGTGATTTCAGCTTCGCACGTGCCATTCGCTATGGGCGTTGGCGTCACCACGATCCCAATGAGCAGCACCTGTCTGTGCAACAATTCAGCTGCGAACTGCACCACAATATCCGAAGTTGGCATCTGCTCCTACGTTGGCTTCTACTCGGATCCGCTGGCCGGCCGGTTCAGCCTGATTGGCAAAATATTCTACGCCGCATTCAACATTCTGGGCTACGTGCTGCCCTACGCGCTGATCATCACTCTGTACGTCCTGCTGGTGAAACGGCTGCTGTACGATCGGTCGTCATCGCGCCTGCCGCAGTCGATTGAGGCTGTAAAATCCAAGCGACGCGTCACCCGGATGGTAGTAACCGTCGTAGCCATATTCGGCACCTGTTGGCTTCCCATTCACGTGATTTTCGCTCTGCAAAGCTGGCACGGCGACCTAGAGGAGGTTTGGTTTAGATACCTGCAAGTGGTGTCGCAGGTCCTAGCCTACATGAACAGCTGCATGAATCCCATTGTCTACGCGTTCGTTTCCGACAATTTTCGTCAAGCGTTTGCCAGTTTTTTAACTGGCATCCGATTGAAGCCCAAAACGCGAGATGTCGCTGCCGCTGATAATGGCAATCGGCGGTGCAGGCCGTTGCTTGAGCAGCTGCATCAACAGCGGGAAGATTTTGGCTTCAATCTGGAGCACCAGGAGCTCGATCACCAACTGCAGGTTGGCAGTGAACTGAGCAATAGTAACAAAGCACAGGCCGATGGAACTGCTGGATGTGCGACCATGGAGATGACGCCGCTGTGCGGAGCTGTGCAGCTGACTGTTCAAGTGCATTCGAGCGCTACTCACGATGCCGAATACGCCGAAGAGAGCTGACGATGTTTTTTTCTGAGTAGCTTTTCTTCTGTCAAGAAAAATCTAAGTAAATGGGCAACTGTGTCGAATAGCTCTAATTGGAATGAGACTAAAATCTTAGGGAGAAAAAACACCGGTTTGAGGCAGTGCGCAAAGCAAAGTACAGGCTAGAAGTGCAGGCTTTTTTGTTCATTAGCTTGTTGTCGACTAATTAGATGAGACTGGTGACGGAAAAGCGCTGGCGGCAGCTTGTATGCGGATGTTGAACTATGCTGTTTTTTTACAATATTACCAAAGTTACAATATTCAGTGTTATCCACAATTCAAAGTGTATGTTGTTTGAGAAAATATTCCCAATTTTCTATTTCGTTTCAAGTGGCAGTCTCATTAAAGTACCATATAGATTTCCAATATTAAAATATTTTTTGTCAGTGTCAAATTGTTTAGTCTGCAAATCAAGCGATAATTAATTAAAAAATAACAAATTGCAGCATCTATTTCAACAGCCGGGCAGCAGAAGTGATAAAAAAAACTCTTCCAATAAATAATATTCATGTGTAAGCGTGAAGTTCGTGAGCTGTAGAGTGCAAATAAAAATCTACAAAACCATACAAAAAACTGAAGAAGATCATAGAAGATTCGAAGCGCTTTACTTAAAAACAATTTCTCATATAGTTACAAGTGATATCTAATAAAAATCGTGTTTTTTGTAAATATTCCTCGAGTTTCTATATATTGGACACAATTATCAGTGGCGCAGACTTTCGACAATTGGCGGGAATCGAACCTGGCGCTGCGTTTCCGTTCTGTCCGGCTCTTCATCGGTTGACTCGTCCGTTTCGCTGCCCGATTCAGCGTCGGCTGGCCGGTGGCGGCCCGGCTGCTTCTTCTGGCCGTCCGATCCGACTGCTGCCACCACCGTGTTTGATCTGTGCGCTCGCCACGACGGCTGGGGCAAGTTGTCGGACAGATTGAACGACTTGAACTCCTGTCAGTTTGGATTGGGGGGTAGGACAGCCTGATTAGCTCCTATCGTGTAAGCCAGTGAAGAGTAGTGGCTAGATTTAGATGGATGGCTCAATGGGGGGGGGGAGGTCCTTCCCTAGAAGCTGGAAGACTATAGGGGATTTTCGATGGTTAGTATGTGGGTTGCTGACAGATAAATCCCGGGCAGAAATCTGCAAAACTCTCCAGAAATGTGTCCTATGAACCCCCTGCCCCATGGGAAAACCGACAAACCCTCGACTGTTGCCAAATCGGCTGTTTGTTTGCTTCAATTATCTGACAAAACTTTGATGATACAAAAATACAGATTGATTTTAAAAGTACAATTGATAATTATAGTTGGTCTATAAGAACTGAAAACTCTGGCCCCGAATGGTTACTCACGGTAGTTTTGAGCACAGTGTACGGAGTGCACACGGAGCCAGGTGCGACTGCTCGGTGCGTTGACGCTCCGCCGTATTCAACGCGACGATCAGTTCGAGTCAGGCGGATTCGTTCGAAGTCTTTCTCGGCTTTAGCGCCAATTAGCGGCTGCGGAGGGGGCGAAGTTTAACTATGTCGGAAGTTCTCTGTGAGATTAGCCAGTTAACAGTTAACATAACAGAGCCACAGCCAGTTCACAGTTAACATAACAGAGCCACAGCCAGTTCACAGTTAACATAACAGAGCCACAGCCAGTTCACAGTTAACATAACAGAGCCACAGCCAGTTAACAGTTAACATAACAGAGCCACAGCCAGTTCACAGTTAACATAACAGAGCCACAGCCAGTTCACAGTTAACATAACAGAGCCACAGCCAGTTCACAGTTAACATAACAGAGCCACAGCCAGTTCACAGTTAACATAACAGAGCCACAGCCAGTTCACAGTTAACATAACAGAGCCACAGCCAGTTCACAGTTAACATAACAGAGCCACAGCCAGTTAACAGTTAACATAACAGAGCCACAGCCAGTTCACAGTTAACATAACAGAGCCACAGCCAGTTCACAGTTAACATAACAGAGCCACAGCCAGTTCACAGTTAACATAACAGAGCCACAGCCAGTTCACAGTTAACATAACAGAGCCACAGCCAGTTCACAGTTAACATAACAGAGCCACAGCCAGTTCACAGTTAACATAACAGAGCCACAGCCAGTTCACAGTTAACATAACAGAGCCACAGCCAGTTAACAGTTAACATAACAGAGCCACAGCCAGTTCACAGTTAACATAACAGAGCCACAGCCAGTTCACAGTTAACATAACAGAGCCACAGCCAGTTCACAGTTAACATAACAGAGCCACAGCCAGTTCACAGTTAACATAACAGAGCCACAGCCAGTTCACAGTTA
This sequence comes from Macrostomum lignano, assembly GCA_002269645.1. Taxonomy (NCBI): domain Eukaryota; kingdom Metazoa; phylum Platyhelminthes; family Macrostomidae; genus Macrostomum; species Macrostomum lignano. The sequence goes on from NIVC01002762.1 coordinate 45,020, forward strand.
ACATAACAGAGCCACAGCCAGTTCACAGTTAACATAACAGAGCCACAGCCAGTTCACAGTTAACATAACAGAGCCACAGCCAGTTCACAGTTAACATAACAGAGCCACAGCCAGTTCACAGTTAACATAACAGAGCCACAGCCAGTTCACAGTTAACATAACAGAGCCACAGCCAGTTCACAGTTAACATAACAGAGCCACAGCCAGTTCACAGTTAACATAACAGAGCCACAGCCAGTTCACAGTTAACATAACAGAGCCACAGCCAGTTCACAGTTAACATAACAGAGCCACAGCCAGTTAACAGTTAACATAACAGAGCCACAGCCAGTTCACAGTTAACATAACAGAGCCACAGCCAGTTCACAGTTAACATAACAGAGCCACAGCCAGTTCACAGTTAACATAACAGAGCCACAGCCAGTTCACAGTTAACATAACAGAGCCACAGCCAGTTCACAGTTAACATAACAGAGCCACAGCCAGTTCACAGTTAACATAACAGAGCCACAGCCAGTTCACAGTTAACATAACAGAGCCACAGCCAGTTCACAGTTAACATAACAGAGCCACAGCCAGTTCACAGTTAACATAACAGAGCCACAGCCAGTTCACAGTTAACATAACAGAGCCACAGCCAGTTCACAGTTAACATAACAGAGCCACAGCCAGTTCACAGTTAACATAACAGAGCCACAGCCAGCTATCAGCAAAATTATTCGGAGCTACGAACATATATAATACTGTTTATTGTTTACCTTGTAAACTCCCGTGTCTCCGATGGCTGGCATAGTCTGCGAACGAATTTTCAGCGAACCATTCTCAGCATCCGTTGAGTTGTCCTGAAATCAGGATGATAAAAGTAGAAACCGATGACAGACCCAGATTTTTGCTCAAGCTGCCCATATTACATATTGTAAACACGCATGTTTAGTTTCAGGATAAGTCAACTAGTCAACTCCAGTTTAGGCTTCTAGAAGTTCTAGCGCATCTTTTAGCAGCAAAATATCCTATTACCCCCCCCCGGTAGTCGACATCAGACTAATCTCATTACCTGTTCGTCACCGCTGGTGCTGGCATCGACGCCTTCATTTTTTGAGTCCGCTAATGTCCGCTCGTCATCTTCCTCAGCTTCCTGCTCTCCGAGTGTGACGACTGGAATTAAAACCAGCAACGATACTACACTGTTTAGTCCCTGATCTGCAAAAATATTTATAGCTACTGTCACTAATTTGCTTACCGTCTTCAAAGAATTTTTGTCGATCAATCTGAGCCTGCATCCACGTTTTTCTGACGCCGATGTCCCACGGTTTAGGCTGAAAGTAAAAACCAGTGAATATAGACAAATGATGTGAACTTGAGAGTTAAAATGGAGCCTGAAACACTGGGTCCCAATTTCTCTAGTCCAGTTCCTTCATTTGGAGCCAAATATCTCCCACTGTGCCTAAAACTTGACGTTACTTACATGAGAATGATTAGTAAACATAAACATTATTAAGAGATAACATAACGGAGGCATAACATAACATTACTATCGCTCTTATTCTTCATACAAACATATAAAAACAGCGTTTATCATGGTCATCTCGTCGTTTAAGCATTTGAAGCTCCAAATGAAGGAATTGGAACAGAGAAATCGGGACCTAACGTTTTGGGCTCCATTTTGACTCGTAAGCTCACATCCTCTTAGGATTCTGCGTTAATTTTATATCCTACGTTTATATCTCCCGTGCCTAAAAATAGTAAAAAAATGGCACAGGATCGACTTATCGATTTTATGAATATTTTTTATCATGCTTATCTTTTTGATTTTGTACCAAGATTGGCTTTTAGCTAAAATGATTCAAGCATTCAGACAAAAAAGTCAATATTGACTTAGGCTTTGCTCATAAATATGCACTATATCGAGATCGTGAGCCGCATATAATTAAAACCTTTTATTCTACGTCAATGAAGACTCACTAATGAGTGTAAAAAGCATGGCAAAAAGATTCATAAAACCAGTGAGCCGTGAGTTGAGCCATATTTGATTTTTAGACACTAATATCTAAATAGAATCCTAATTTTCTAACAAATGAATTACTCTAACTATGAAACTAAGCAGGATGTAACAGACAGGCTCACCTGTCCGAATGTCCCCACCGCTTCGCCGCTGATGGTGAACAGCTTTGCTGTACAGTCAACACTGGCTGTCACGACAAACTCGCCAACCTCAATTTCGGCAAAGTCCACCGACACGATGGCGGCGTTGTGAGCTCGAAACTCTTGCAGACAGTGCGGCGAGTTGGTCTCTAGCTGCAGAAAAAATCGAGAGGATTAGAATTCAGCGTTATTCCTTTTGATAATCCGGATTCCTTAGGCCACAGATTCATTCGCTAATGCGTTTAGCGGCCGTCCCCGACGCCCCGAAAACCCATCAGGGGTTTTGGCCACAGACACCAGCTGCTGTTGCTAATGTCAATTGGGAGCAGCAGATGCTACTGTCTATGGTCCAAACTCCGGGGTTTTCGCACTGCCGCCATGCCGCTGCGGCCTAGTTGGAACTGCAAGCTTTCAATTTAATCATAGATACTGAAATCAGACTTGCGAGACTGAACGTTTTCTGTCTATGGTCGACACGCGTTGGCATAGCGGAGTTCAATCTAATCCTGGGGAGCATCAATTTGATCATTCTATGTTTTCAATGCACATTTTCACTGTCATCGTAATTTTCACGACATCGACCAGCCAGCCCAAGTACACCGCAGGTCAGTACAACAAGATTAGCGATGAGAAGTAAGGTCTGATTGTCACCGCTTTAGGGCGCGGCGATAGTCCGCTGAAGTTTATTCCAGGGAAGTTTATGCCGAGGTTTATTCCAGGGAAGTTTATGCTGAGGTTTATTCCAGGGAAGTTTATGCTGAGGTTTATTCCAGGGAAGTTTATTGCTGAGGTTTATTCCAGGGAAGTTTATGCTGAGGTTTATTCCAGGGAAGTTTATGCTGAGGTTTATTCCAGGGAAGTTTATGCTGAGGTTTATTCCAGGGAAGTTTATTGCTGAGGTTTATTCCAGGGAAGTTTATCGCTGAGGTTTATTCCAGGGAAGTTTATGCTGAGGTTTATTCCAGGGAAGTTTATGCTGAGGTTTATTCCAGGGAAGTTTATGCTGAGGTTTATTCCAGGGAAGTTTATTGCTGAGGTTTATTCCAGGGAAGTTTATGCTGAGGTTTATTTCAAGGAAGTTTATGCTGAGGTTTATTCCAGGGAAGTTTATGCTGAGGTTTATTCCAGGGAAGTTTATGCTGAGGTTTATTCCAGGAAAGTTTATTGCTGAGGTTTACTCCAGGGAAGTTTATTGCTGAGGTTTATTCCAGCCTGCAACGCCGGACAGCCAGTCAATCTAAACATTTTTTTGACTCGATGATATCCAGCGCTAAAGTGTTTATTTGTTTATTGTGTCGAATTCTGTTTTCAGTTTTTCTCAACGATAAGTAAACGACTTGTGTTATAGCACTGGATATCTAACGTTATATGAGTAGAATGATCAAATTGATGCCCCCAGGATTAAATTGAACCCCGCTATGCCAGTGAGTGTCGACCATAGACAGAAAATTCAGTCTCGCAAGTCTGATTTCAGTATCTCTGATTAAATTGAAAGCTTGCAGTTCCAACTAAGCCGCAAAACGGAATAATATAATCTGTGGCATAGGCTTACAAAACGATTGCAAGATCAAAGAGGATTCTTTGCAACACTTTGTTCAGCAGAAATTTATAACTGTTTATGACCAAAAATTCATGAAAAAGCGTTCTTCATCAAGCTAGTCTAATTTTAAGCACTTGCTAAAACTAGGGCAATCTAAGGATGTGCACTCTAAAGAGAGGCAGCAATCTTTACTTGGCAGAGCATCGGAGTAAATTTATTGATTTTTTGTTCATCAATAATATCAGCTTACATCCCTTGCCAATTTCATTTCAAGGTCATGCACAAAAGTGCTTCTATGGATCGTCTTTGATACAGAATCGGTTTTGTAACTATATGGGCCGCCGTATGATGAATGAGTAAGCACCACTTCTTGCTAAATTAACAAATACACAGATTTAATTTAGCGGTAACCACGCCTGACTTTCACGCCACGTGAAAATTGTTTTAATCAGACACAGACCTGCTCTCGCTGGAACAGTGCGTAGTTGGCTATGCTCCAGGTGCGCACGAAACCGGCCGTGTCTCCCGTGACCAGCGCGCTATCCCGCTTGTTGGACACCATCGCTAGAACGCACTCGCCAGCTTCTGGCCCGCCTTCCGCAGCGCAGAACACCGCCATCTCGTGTCGGCGACCGTGCACGCTCCAGAACCGGATGTGCCCAGCCTCGCTGGTGAGCAGGAAGCCGCTCTCTCTGTAGCGTCGATCAGCCGCTCGCTTCTTTAGGAAGATCAGCTTGTCGACCGGAGCGGGCGTCCTGGCTGGAGGTTGGTAGGCTGATCGGTGGCGGGAGTTCGGGCGACTGCGGCTCCGGCTCCGGCTGCGACTGCGAAGGTCGCTGGCGCCCCGGGTTGAAGGCGGCGTCAGGCCCTGGGCACGGCACATCTTCTTCTCACTGCAGTGTGTTGGATAACGATGATCGACTAAGTTTTTTGACGAAATATAGAACATGGCTAATGGTGGTGATATGCCGTAATTATTTGACGCAAGACGCAAGACGCTGGTCGAAAGACACTGCTCACCGGGGCAAAGGGTTTCTGAGTATATGTCCAGGTTTCGCCACTTATAACAACCAGAACGAACAATAAACACAGTAAATCACGCTGTATAGCAAAGATCCTAAAGTATATCAACATCAGTACCGCTCCTACTTACATCGTTTCATGATAGCCTTCACGCAGTTTCAACAGCAACTTCTCGTGATCGGCGTTCCAAACAAGGACGGCGCCGTCGTAACTCGCCGTGGCTAGGAGATCCGGCGGGCAGAAGTCGCAGCTCAGAATGTCGTCCTCGTGCCAGACGCCGCCTTTCCATTCTAGAGGGACTCGCTTTGTGTCCTGAGCGCGAGGTTTTTAGGTTTTGGAGATGCAACCTTAGGGCCTGGCTTCTTTTACAAGAAACAGGATAGCTATCGCTTCTGTCTGTGACTTCTACAGCAATTATTAACCAACATCTGCAAACTGATTCCGTCAGACTATGCACTTCAAGACGGCACCTTTACAAGCTAATCTTGTCCCCTAAGAATACGTAGATATGCTAGGCAGAACCACAGAACTTACCCAGAATGCTCAATCGGCGATTTTGTGAAATTAAACTGCGTAGAAATAGATATGCGGACAAACTACTAATCCGTGAAGAAACATAAGTAGCCGTAGACTGTTACTCAAATGTATAGCACAAGACCGCCTGACTTATTAAGTCAAAAACCGGAAACCAGCAATCGAAACGTAAAGCATGAAACGTAGAAACCAGTTAAACTGGAGCATAAAAAGTTTCGAAGTGATGCAACTCAAAAAGTTGGATGAGCTGATTGCACAAGTCATTCTATTAAATGAATATATCTTGTGCTACACATTTGAGTACTAGTATATGGCTACTTATGTTTCTTCACTGGATTAGTAGTTTGTACGCAATCTATTTCTACGCAGTTTAATTTCATAAAATCGCTGATTGAGCATTCTGGGTAAGTTCTGTAGTCTTGCCCGCAAAATCAAGCAGGAATACCCATGCTTTAAAGGCATAAATGAGAAATCAGAGGACAGAGAAACCTTAAGTAGATATGAAATCTTTAGCAACGGCTAAGTTAAGAAGATAATTTTTCACGAATAATGGAGAGATTTTTCAGCTTCAAGTCAAGAAACGTTTACCATAGACTATAGAGTTTAAAGCATTGGTGAAGTAGGGAAGAAAGTGGGGTGTTGGGGCGCAACCACACTTTGAGCCATAGACCTATTCTGTAACAAACGACGCTACGAAGTTATTTTGTCTATGGTAAAAATTCGACCCGGAAAAGACAATTGAGAGCAGATTAACACTCACATCCGGGTTAGAATCGCGATAGCAGACAACCTCTCGACTCCAGCCGACAGTTAGAATTCTCTGCTGCATTGGCGCAGCCACCATCCCGGTGATCTCGGCGTCCGCAGTTTTCTCCAGTTCGTGCAGCACCTGACCAGTTTGAAAGTTCCACACCTTCATGCTGCCGTGACGACTGCCGGTGAACAGACGGCGGTAGGTGGCATCGTAGGCCAGACACGTGACTTCTTCTTTGTTATGCGTGTCGGCAAATGCCAGGCATTTATTGCCGGTGTCCAGTTCCCACGTGGTCATGCTGGAGTCGTCCGAAGCGGTGGTGACCTGCTTGAATGTCGGGTTGTAAAGCGCCGCACACAGTTGCGCCTTGTGCGTCAGGATCAGTCCTGGCACCGGGTCAGCGGCTTTGCCTGAAGTTTTAGTTCAAAAGCTTGGGCTTCGAAAACTTGCAAAATGTGTCAAGATATCGCTGAGTCATGTTGTCAGCATCACTGAGTCATGATGTCAGCATCACTGAGTCATGTTGTCAGCATCACTGAGTCATGTTGTCAGCATCACTGAGTCATGTTGTCAGCATCGCTGAGTCATGTTGTCAGCATCACTGAGTCATGTTGTCAGCATCTCTGAGTCATGCCATTTTCGCTTGTACTTCAGTATGCACTGCTGAGATGTAGAATTTCTGTATTTAGCGCTAAGAAAACAAGTTAAAATTCACAGTTTGTGGTGTAGCAAAAAAGTTCACTACTTATATTTAGACGGAATAAAATAATTTTGCTTTGATTAACAGAAAATTCTTCTATTTACAATGACATTACTTACTGGTAAAAGCAAACAGATTTACTAAGTAACCTCAAGTCTAAATCCTGGAGTTTATTTTGAGCAGTGCAGAACCTATTTAGCTCCGTTAATCACATGACATAAAAACGTAAAGCTAAAATCAAAAGCTACTGAGCAGACGGATGGTTAATAACTAAGAAACAAGGCTATTCGGCTGATAAGCAAGATAAGCACATAAATTATGTATGTAAAAGTATGTAAGAGTCAGACATAAACATTCTCGCTACGTAAGATCTTACCGTCTTCATCGTCGCCTGAAAATTGATTTTTTGAATGATAATTCATTTGAATTTTGGTATTCGATAGCGTTTAGCCTGGCTGATCGGGGTGACTACTCGTAAAGTTGTTGCTTGCGCATGTGCGCATTATGCATGACTGTTAGTAGTAAAAATTGACGAAAAAGTTCATCTTTTGGACTTCCGGTATTATTCAACTACAAAAGGTTAGAGTGGAAAGGCGAGAGATGGGATGAGAGAAAAGATAAAAGAGGAGAGAAGAGGGGAGAGAAGGCAGAGGGGAGAGTGAGAGAAGAAGAGAAGGGAGAGGGGAGAGAGGGGAGAGAAGTAGAGAGGGGAGAGGGGATAGAAGAGAGAGAAGAGAAAGAGCTGAGCAGAGGTACAAACTTTGAGCGGGCCGGATTGCTATTGTGAAGCTTCAAAAGACCCGATCGTGCCGGATATAAGACGCTTCGAGGGCCGCATATGGCCGCGCCCTGACCTACCTAATCTGCAACTTAGTGCTGAGCACCCACATGCACAGGCAACACACCAACAGCTTGAACACAGGGGTTTATATCTCTGTTCTGATTCTGTCATCTCAGGCCGTATCTTACATACGGCCCCCTAAAAATCAACTTGACATCTGTTAAGAATCGCACTCGCAGGCATTAGGAACTACACTAGCAATCTTCGCCCCCCGTTGGGGGACATCTGTATAGAACCTCTGTTCTTCACAAGTAACAAAAAGACAGCCAAATAGAGTCTTCACAAAGACAACAGAAAAACTGCTCAAATGAAGCACAATGCAAAAAGAAAACATCCCAAGACAGCAAGCATCCCCCCTCCCCCCCCCAGATAGCAAGCACCCCCAGATAGCAAGCACCCCCAGATAGCAAGCACCCCCAGATAGCAAGCATCCCTCAGATAGCAAGCATCCAATTGATAGCAAGTATCTATCCTTAAATAGCAAGCATCCACCAGACAAAAAGTATATAGTGCAACATTTCCTTAGCTTTCTAGGGGCTGCTTTATGATTGGCATGACGCTTCTTATTACGTTTGAAAATGTCTCTCCTGTGTTTGAAATGGTGGCTATTTTATTTTTGAATTCGTGGCTTTTTAATGTTTGGCATTGTGACTCTTTAATGTTCTACATGGTGGCTCTTTAATGTTTGACATCGTGGCTCGTTAATGTTCGACATGGTGGCTCTTTAACGTTCGACATGGTGGCTCTTTAATGTTCGACATGGTGGCTCTTTAATGTTTAACATGGTGGCTCTTTAACGTTCGACATGGTGGCGCTTTAATGTTCGACATGGTGGCTCTTTACTGTTTGACATGGTGGCTCTCTAATGTTTGACATAGTGGCTCTTAATTTTTTACTTGGTGGCTCTTTAATGTTTGACATGGTGGCTCTTTAATGTTTGACATGGTGGCTCTTTATTGTTCGAAATTGTGGCTCTTTAATGTTCTACATGGTGGCTCTTTAATGCTCTACATTGTGGCTCTTTAATGCTCTACATTGTGGCTCTTTAATGCTCTACATTGTGGCTCTTTAATGTTCTACATATTGTGGCTCTTTAATCTTCGACATGGTGGCTCTTTAATGTTTGACGTTGTGGCTCTTTAATGTTCGACATGGTGGCTCTTTAATGTTCGACATGGTGGCTCTTTACTGTTTGACATGGTGGCTCTCTAATGTTTGACATAGTGGCTCTTAATTTTTTACTTGGTGGCTCTTTAATGTTTGACATGGTGGCTCTTTAATGTTTGACAGGGTGGCTCTTTATTGTTCGAAATTGTGGCTCTTTAATGTTCTACATGGTGGCTCTTTAATGCTCTACATTGTGGCTCTTTAATGCTCTACATTGTGGCTCTTTAATGTTCTACATATTGTGGCTCTTTAATCTTCGACATGGTGGCTCTTTAATGTTTGACGTTGTGGCTCTTTAATGTTCGACATGGTGGCTCTTTAATGTTCGACATGGTGGCTCTTTACTGTTTGACATGGTGGCTCTCTAATGTTTGACATAGTGGCTCTTAATTTTTTACTTGGTGGCTCTTTAATGTTTGACATGGTTGCTCCTTACTATATGACATGCTGGCTCTTTAATGTTTGACATGGAGTCACGTATGTGTTTGACATGGAGTCACGTATATATTTGGCATGGAGTCACGTAAATGCTTTACATGGTGGCTCTTTTATGTTTGACATGGAGTCACGTATATGTTTGACATGTAGTCACATATATGTTTGACATGGTGGCTCTTTTATGCTTGACATGGTGGCTCTTTAATGTTCGACATGGTGGCTCTTTAATGTTCAACATGGTGGCTCTTCTATGTTTGACATTGCGCTTCTTTTATGTTTCGCAGTTTTGTGTTTTTAATGTGCTTTAATAAAAAAATATTTTTGCACTACTAAGATTCGAACCCAGGTCACTAAATTAGCATCCCAGTCTGTTCGCATCTGGGCTATCTCTTTTCATTTGGAGAACATGAATTGTGGCCCTTATAATTCAATTCTTACAGCAAGTCAATTGGAGTAGAAAGTTATGACATAATCAATTTCTCAGTCAGCCAGAATCAGTCTCAATTCAAGTTAGCAATATGGTTACGCAATTTCAATCAAGTCTTGTGTGCGTTTTTGTGGCACTGTTTTCACCTTGTTGTGATGCAATATTTATCAGAATTGAAATTCAGCCAGTCAGTTTTTTCTCTAGCATTCTTACAATGCATTCCAGGTCGAAAAAGCTGCTTGACCTTTGCAAAAAAGCATGTTTTTCGAATATTTAATCCCTTTAAAATTGAGCAATTTCTTAGCCAGGATGCATGTACCGTCCCAGGAAAATTTCTGATCGAATGGTGCAAGTTTGAAGAAAATCGGTTGAGCCATTTTTTCTGAAATCTATCGCATAGCTAGTTACAGACATTTCATTTTTAGTATATAGGACTAGCCAATTCCAACCCCCGTTGGGGCTTTCCGTCAAAACTCCTACCAAAGTTTTCCCACGCAAAAGAAATTCACCCAACTGAACCCCCCCCCCATCCAAAGAATCTCTAATCCATAAAGTCCCTGATGCAAATAATCTCACATGCAAAAAACCCTCATCCAAAGAATCCCATACAAAGAACCCCCCATCGACAGAATCCCCGATCCGAAGAATTCCCCATTCAAGGAATCCTCTATCTGTAGAATTCCCTATTTAATGAATCGCCCATCCATAGAATCTCACATGCAAAGAATACCAATCCTTCCCGTCCCATCCCCATCCCATCCCATTGATAGAATCCCCGATCCGAAGAATTCCCCATTCAAGGAATCCTCCCATCTGAAGAATTCCCCGTCCAATAAATCCCTTATTCAAGAAATCCCCATCCACAGAAACTCTCTATCCAAAGAATCCCCCCAACCATCCCTATCCAAAGAATCGCCCATCCATCCCTATCTAAACAATCCCCCATCCATCCCTATCCCAAGAATCCTCCTATTCATCCCTATCCAAAGAATTTCCCCATCCATTCCTATCTAAATAATCACCTTAACCATCCATATCCAAAAAATTCCTTCTCCAAAAAATCCCCCCTCTAAATAATTCACATCCTTAAATAATCCCCCATCAAAAGCATAATTGGCCAAAGAATCCAGAATCCCCTCATCTAAAGAACCCCCGTTCAAATAACCCCCATCTAAAGAATCATTCATCTAAAGAATCCCCCATTCAAAAAACCCTCAATCGAAACAATGCCCCACCGAAGAAATTGCCCAATGAATCACCTATCCAAATTTATCCATTAGAAGCATCCCTCATCCAAAGAATCATCAATCCATAGAATTCCCCCAAGACTTAACATCTCAGCAATTTCCCCAAGCCTCGACACCTCAGAAATTTTCCCCAAGCATTGACATCTAAGCAATTCCGGCGCAAGCCTTGACATGTTACCAATTTCTCCCCGTCCAAAGCCTTGACATCTCAGTAATTCCCCTCCCCAAGCCTTGATATCTCAGTAATTCTCCCAGTAAGCCTTCATATCTTAGTAATTCCTCCAGTAAGTCTTGACATCTTAGCGATTCCCCTCCCCGAGACTTAAGACCTCAGCAATTCCTTTTTAAGCCTTCACACCTCAGCAATTCCCCCCACAAGCCTTCGCATCTCAGCAAGTCCCATTTAAGCCTTCACATGTCATTAATTTCCCAAGGTAAGATTTTATACATGTATCTCAATAATTCCCCTTGTAAATCTTGACATCTTAAAATTCTCTTCCGAGCAAGCATACCCCAAGAGCAAGCGTCCTTCCGATAGCAAGCATCCCCTGATAGAAAGTACCCCCAGCAAGATTAGGGATCAATTTCCTCAGCTAGCCAATTCCAACTCCCGTTGGGGCTTTCCGTCCAAACTCCAGCCACAGTTTTCCCACGCAATAAAATTTCACCCAACTGAATCTCCCATACAAAGAATCCCTCATCCAAAGAATACACCACCCATAAAATCCACGATGCAAAGAATCTCACATGCAAAGAATCCGCCATCCAAAAAACCTCCCATCGATAGAATCACCGATCCGAAGAATTCCCCATTCAAGGAATTCTCCTATCTGAAGAATTGCCCATCCATAGAATCTTACATGCAGAGAATCCCCATCCAAAGAACCCCCATCGATAGAATCCCCGATCCGAAGAATCCCCCTATCCATCCCTATCCAAAAAATCCTCGACCTCCATCCATATCAAAAAATCTCCCATCCAAAGAACCCCTATCAATAGAATCCCAGATCCAAAGAATTCCCCATTCAAGGAATTCTCCTATCTGAAGAATTTCCCATCCAATGCATTGCCCATCCATAACATCTCACATGCAAAGAATCCCCTTCAAAAGAATCCCTATTAAAAGAGTCCCTCATTCACAGGGTCCCCATCGAAAGAATCCCCCACCCATCCATATCCAAAGAATCCCCCACCCATCCATATCCAAAGAATCCCCCACCCATCCATATCCAAAGAATCCCTCACCCATCCATATCCAAAGAATCCCCCACCCATCCAAATCCAAAGAATCCCCCACCCATCCATATCCAAAGAATCCCCCACCCATCCATATCCAAAGAATCCCCCCCACCCATCTATATCCAAAGAATCCCCCTCCCATCCATATCCAAAGAAACCCCCCACCCATCCATATCCAAAGAACCCCCCATCCATCCCTATCGAAAAAATGCCCCTATTTATCCCTATCCAAAGAATCCTCCTATCCATCCCCATCCATTCCTAACTAAAGAATCTCCCTCCAAAAAATCCCCATGCAAATAATCCACGTCCAAATAATCCAGATCCACATAATCTCCATCCACATTATCCATTGATTCTCCCATCAAAAGAATAATTGGCCAAATAATACCCTCATCTAAAAAAACCCGTTCAAAAAATCCACGTCCAAATAATCCCCATCAACAGAATCCCCCATTCAAGGAATCCAAAGAAACTCCCATCCAAATAATCCCCTCATCTCCTCGAGATATCCATTAGAAGCATCTCTCGTTCAAAGATTCCCCGATCCATAGAATTCCTCCCCAAGACTTAACATCTCAGCAATTCCCACCAAGCCCTGACACCTCAGAAATTCCCTCCAAGCCTTGACATCTCAGCAATTCACTCTTAAGCCTTGGCATCTCAGTAATTCTCTCAGTAAGCCCTTATATCTCAGTAATTCCCCCAGTAAGTCTTGACATCTCAGCAATACCCCTCACGTCTTGATATCTCAGCAATTCCCTCTTAGCCTTGGCATCTCAGTTTAATAATTTTTTTTGAATATACTACATGAATACTCGTAGCTTCTCTTCTACCTGATTTACCTGACGTTTTTTTAGTTTTCTTTAGCTAAAAAGTTTAAAATTAATTTTTTTTAATAAAATACTTTTACAATTTAAAAATTCGAACCCACGTCGCTGCATTAGCAGGTCAGTCTGTTTACCTCTAGGCTATCTCTCAATGCTTTGATAATTGTAGCACTTACATAATTCAACACTTTCAAAACTCCACGCAGAGAGTAAATCACACGAAGCAGTTATGACATAATTTCTCAGCCAGTCTGTATCAGTTTCAAATAAAGTCACCAATATGGTTACGCAATCTAAATCTAAATTCAATGGCGCTGGCTTGAATTGTGGAATTGCGATAAAGTAGGGTTTTGCGATATTGGAGAGCGTACAATGAGTATATAGAGTAAAATTTATAGGAATCTTCTTTTTAATGCTGTGCTTTTAATTTTTCGAATCTAAGCAAAGAAATTATTCCCGAACTCAGCGTTTCAAGCTCTTTCTAGCAATACAAGGCTCTCTTCTGAAAGTAAAAAACTCGAAGCACAAACAATGATTGAACATTCCTGCTTTAAAGCATTCAAATTCATAAGGCGTACATTCAGCGCCAGCTACAGTGAGAGGCCTGCAGTTGATGCATTGAAATTAACAACCAAGCCAGCCCATGAATAATTGAATAGCGACACCCGCCCCTCAATTAAAATGTGTTGCGCAACCTTTCAACGCTTGTAGCTCTCCACGCGAGTGTGGAGAACCAATGCTATAGTTGGCACTGAGTTATGATGCAATACAATTCCATCGGCCGGCAGACTGCTTCTCAATCGGAAAGAACTGTTTGAACTTTAAAAAACAGGGAGAAAATTGAGTTTTTCGAATATTAAAGCCCGAAAAAATGAAGCAATTTCTTAGCAAAATTTAGTGTACCTGCGCACCATCAATACGCATCGAATGCAGAAAACCCCACGAAATTCCGACCATGTAGAGTCAAGTTAAGCGAAGGTTCCTATAGGTACATAGTTTTGATTTTTAGTATATTGGATTTGTGTACCTGCGCACCATCAATACGCATCGAATGCAGAAAACCCCACGAAATTCCGACCATGTAGAGTCAAGTTAAGCGAAGGTTCCTATAGGTACATAGTTTTGATTTTTAGTATATTGGAATTCAAGCAAGCATACAAACCTTAGAGATTTAGTATATTTAGGTAGAAGTAGAAGAGATTCTTAGAATAGATTTATATATTCAACACTCACACCAAGTCAATTGAGTTAAAGTCACACGAAGCAGTTATGACATAATCAACCAGACAAGTCAGTACCAGTCTTTATTAAAGTTAGCAATATGGTTACGCAATATAATTCAAGTGTTGTGCTATGCTTCCACACTGCGTTTTCAATACTGGGACGCAATTCAATTCAGTTTCAAAATTCAGCCAGTACACAGACGATAAATAAAAAGCCTATTGTGATGATGCAATCTATTTCAGAATCAGAATTCAACCAGTCAGTTTTTTCTCTAGCATTCTTACAATGCATTTCAAGTCGAAAAGTTTGCTTGACCTTTGCAAAAAAGCATGTTTTTCGAATATTTAATCCCTTAAGCATTTAGCAATTTCTTAGCCAAGATACATGTACCGTCCCGGGAAAATTTCTGATCGAACAGTGCAAATTCGAACAAAATCGGTCCAGCCATTCAGGAGAAAATCGATTTCGTACAAACAAACAAACATCACATTTTTATTAGGAACTACATTGCTCACCTAGTCGGTATTGCAGAATATTGTCCGAGCTGCACAGGTAGACAGTGTTAGATCCCAGGTGCAGGGTCAGCGGACTGCCCATGTGGTCAGGCAGTTTGTCAGTGACAGAGTAGGGTATTCGGACAGTCACAGTCTGAACGCAGACGTGCGCCTTCAAGTCCCAGGCTTTGATAATGCCGTCACGGGCGTAGCTCAGTACGCAGCCCTGTTTCTCGTGAATTTTCACGGACAGCACTGCATTGTTGTGGCCCTCGAGCAGGGCCGTGTGCTTGGCCGTCACGTAGGGGTTCCAGAACCGGACTAGATGATCGTGCGACCCGGTGACGAGTAAGTTGAGAGTCCAGTTGATGTCGAAGCACTCGGCCCCGCGGCGCAGCTTGAAGGTGTACAGAGTTCGACGATGTTTCAATTCGTAGATGACAACGGAGTTGTTGGGCGCCGCGCTGCAGGTCACGGTGCAGTTGTTGTCCGGCAGGTAGGCCAGTTCATTGATTGGCTCGGTGTGCAAGCCCTCGTGGTGGAAGGCGTCCACGCATTTGGTGTGGCTAGCCAGCTCGTAGTACCAGATCCTCTGGCTGCGATGGTTCGGATCTGGCGGGATGTCGAAAAGCTGCTGCATGGGCTTCTTGAACACGAATTCAGTCAGGTTACCACCGTCGTCGCCAGCAAACAGATGGCTGTCCGTGTTGGCAGCCTAGACGGATTTGGTTGACGCGTGGTTTGTCACTTATAGTAGAGCCAAAATGGCATTTCTTTAAATCGATTTATTCCTCTAATACTACAACTACTCCCCCTAACAGTCAGTCTGCAACCCCGGGGTGGCAGAGGGCCCTCCCCTGGACACAGAGTCAGTCTGCAACCCCTCCCCCCCCCACAGAGTCAGCCTGCAACCCCTCCTCCCACAGAGTCAATCTGCAACCCCTCCCCCCCCACAGAGTCAGTCTGCAACCCCCCCCCCCCCACAGAGTCAGTCTGCAACCCCTCCTCCCACAGAGTCAGTCTGCAACCCCTCCCCCCCCCACAGAGTCAGCCTGCAACCCCTCCTCCCACAGAGTCAATCTGCAACCCCTCCCCCCCACAGAGTCAGTCTGCAACCCCCCCCACAGAGTCAGTCTGCAACCCCCCCCCACAGAGTCAGCCTGCAACCCCTCCCCCCCCACAGAGTCAGTCTGCAACCCCCCCCCCACAGAGTCAGCCTGCAACCCCTCCCCCCACAGAGTCAGTCTGCAACCCTCCCCCACAGAGTCAGTCTGCAACCCCCCCCCCCCCCACAGAGTCAGTCTGCAACCCCCCTCCCACAGAGTCAGCCTGCAACCCCTCCCCCACAGAGTCAGTCTGCAACCCCCCTCCCACAGAGTCAGCCTGCAACCCCTTCCCCCCCCACAGAGTCAGTCTGCAACCCCTCCCCCACATAGTCAGTCTTCAACCCCTTCTCAGTGCTCATTTGTAACAATTGAGCAAATCAAAATGTACCAATAGTTACGAGTACAACAACAGGAAAAAAGTGAGTGCATCGATAGTCTAAACGCTTGACAATCAAGTTTACAAGCATATATATCGAGTACGAAGTTTTCGATTATGATTTTTGTAATATCGTGAAACAAATAGAAAAATTCCGTTTAATTCTCTGGGTTTTATCTCAACAGATCAATGTATTATTGTTAGTTGGTTAGCTCCATACTGTAGCGAATATCAATACTGACATCCGGCAATTGAACTCATACGATGTACAATCCAGGTGACTGACAAACCAGCACGAGTTTAGTAGTCACCTCCCGACACCAGAGAAAACAGACTATTAAAATTTCTAGTTGAATCTCACCATAAACAAAGCTTCAGAAGCCTGAAACGAGGAAGTTAGCTTTTGATGAAGATAGCTTTTCTTTCATTAATTAATAAAACTGTTCCCTAACAATATCGCGAGGGAGTGCTCAAAGCGCAATGTGCCGTTAAATTATCAATTAAGCAATTAAGCAACTCTACAACTGGGTTAAGTGGCACTCAGCTAACTCAAGCTCTTTTCACTTCTACTAACCCTCTCTCCTCCCCTCTATCGCTCTCTTTCCCCTCTATCCCTCTCTCCTCCCCTCTATCGCTCTCTTTCCCCTCTATCCCTCTCTCCTCCCCTCTATCGCTCTCTTTCCCCTCTATCCCTCTCTCCTCCCCTCTATCGCTCTCTTTCCCCTCTATCCCTCTCTCCTCCCCTCTATCGCTCTCTTTCCCCTCTATCCCTCTCCTCCCCTCTATCCCTCTCTTTCCCATCTATCCCTCTCTCCTCCCCTCTATCGCTCTCTTTCCCCTCTATCCCTCTCTCTTTCCCCTCTATCCCTCTCTCTTTCCCCTCTATCCCTCTCTCCTCCCCTCTATCCCTCTCTCCTCCCCTCTATCCCTCTCTTTCCCCTCTATCCCTCTCTCTTTCCCCTCTATCCCTCTCTCTTTCCCCTCTATCCCTCTCTCCTTCCCCTCTATCCCTCTCTCCTTCCCCTCTACCCCTCTCTCCTTCCCCTCTATCCCTCTCTCCTTCCCCTCTATCCCTCTCTCCTTCCCCTCTACCCCTCTCTCCTTTCCCTCTATCCCTCTCTCCTTCCCATCTATCTTCAATATCATCCAGCGTATATAAAACCATATTTTTGCAGCAAAAAGACATACAAAATACAAAAATACAAAAATCAGTGCAAAAATCTACCGACAAAGTCAGGGCAATCATGATTACCTCCTTCCTGAAGAAGAACTTCAGCACAGTCGGCACGGATTTCATTCCGTACAGGATGTACTCCTCTTTGATCACGTTCGACGCAATGTCGTAAAATTTCAGTTCCCGTCCAGTTGTTGACAGCACAAGCTTGTGGCAGTTGTCCATGAACACGGCGTCGATGACCCACTCGCTGAATAGCCGCTTGCCGGCAGAGCTGCCCGCCGTTGCCAGGTCAACCGGTGGATTCTGCGTCTCAAGATGGGATTCGAGTTTGAGCAGGCAGTCCCACAGCATGATGCAGCCGGTCTTGCTGACTGAGATCGGCCGAGTTGGACTGCCGGTCAGCAGCAGGCGGGCTGTTGGTTCTTGCTGTTGGTTTCGGGTGAATCGATTTATACTACTTGTACAGACAAGTTAGTGAGTAGTATGGTACGCTATTTGAATCTCGTCTTTTGTTCATTTGTCGATTGAAGCAAGGAATTATGCTATCTAGACGGGATTTCTGATCCGCAAGGAAAGCCCCTGATTCATTAGTCAATGTAATTGGTTTATAAGATTACCTCATTGACGAAAAGATTCACTTTGCTCGATTTCAATATTTTTTATTAGAGGCAGGGGGGTTGTGTGCACCCTGGCGCACTTTCAGCGACATTGGCACACAACCGGCGAGAGGCATTACTGCCCATTCCGCCGACTCCCCTGAGCAGGCATACAAGCGCGCAGATACGTACGCAGGCACACAATCACACAGGAGTGTACAGCGGCCCTAACTTTATTTTATCGTTAGGCATGTACACTTCACTGCGCCTTGGGGGGTTGGCTCTCAAGGCCGTTAATTGCACGAGCAGAGCCAAGCCGAGATTCCAATTCAGCCCCAAATTAATGTGACTGCACTTGGAATCGAGCCTGGGTCGCTGGCACACCAGAGCCTGCGCTAGACCGCTGGGCTACGGCCCCCCCCCTCAATATTATTTCCCTTCTCCATAATTGGGATTCCCCTTGCTCCAAGAGTGGGCTTTCCCAATCATAGGGATTCCCTTGTTCAATGTTTGGATTCCCCTGTTCTATTATGGGATTCCCTTGTTCTATTTTGGGATTCCCCTGTTCTATTATGGGTTTCCCTTGTTCTATTTTGGGATTCCCCTGTTCTATTATGGGATTCCCTTGTTCTATTTTGGGATTCCCCTGTTCTATTATGGGTTTCCCTTGTTCTATTTTGGGATTCCCCTGTTCTATTATGGGTTTCCCTTGTTCTATTTTGGGATTCCTCTGTTCTATTATGGATTTCCCTTGTTCTATTTTGGGATTCCTCTGCTCAATAAGGAGATTCTCCTGCTACAAGTGTGAATACTTCTGTCAAAAACAGACAAGGATTCCCCGACGTACAGAACAAAAATTTTCAGCTCAATGTGCGAGGGCAGTCCAAAAAATTCCCCTGGCAACTGACCTTGTTATGCAGCACGTGCCGCAGCCTGGGCTCCGCTTTGAATGGCGGATCAACGCGATTAGTGAGACGGTCCCTCTCGTGCAGGTAAAGCATCATGTAGTTGCAGAACTCGGTCCAGGTGACGCTGCCGCTGTTGTCGGTGTCCAACTTGTAGTACAGGCGCTCCAGCTGGCCCGAGAACCTGTCGTGCCCGATCACGCGGTTCAGGGTGGCCGTGAACTCGCCCAGGTTGAGGTAGCCCTGTCGCCGCTTTGTCTTCTTCGACTTTTTGCCTCCTCGGGCCTTTGAATCCGCTTCGCTGGGTGGCCGATAGTTTTCGAACAGGGCCTTCACGCGCTGCAGGTGCGGCAGCTGCAGGAAGTCCTCTACACGGAGACTGCCGCCCTGCTCGGACCTTTGAGCAAGGGTAGATGATAGATAGACAGATGGATAGTTAGATAGATGGATAGATGGATAGATAGATAGATAGATAGATGATAGATAGATAGATAGATAGATGGATAGATAGATAGATAGATAGATAGATAGATAGATAGATAGATAGATAGATAGATAGATAGATGGATGGATAGATAGATAGATAGATAGATAGATAGATAGATAGATAGATAGATAGATAGATAGATAGATAGATAGATAGATAGATAGATAGATAGATAGATAGATAGATAGATAGATAGATAGATAGATAGATAGATAGATAGATAGATAGATAGATAGATAGATAGATAGATAGATAGATAGATAGATAGATAGATAGATAGATAGATAGATAGATAGATAGATAGATAGATAGATAGATAGATAGATAGATAGATAGATAGATAGATAGATAGATAGATAGATGGATAGATAGATAGATAGATAGATAGATAGATAGATAGATAGATAGATAGATAGATAGATAGATAGATAGATAGATAGATAGATAGATAGATAGATAGATAGATAGATAGATAGATAGATAGATAGATAGATAGATAGATAGATAGATAGATAGATAGATAGATAGATAGATAGATAGATAGATAGATAGATAGATAGATAGATAGATAGATAGATAGATAGATAGATAGATAGATAGATAGATAGATAGATAGATAGATAGATAGATAGATAGATAGATAGATAGATAGATAGATAGATAGATAGATAGATAGATAGATAGATAGATAGATAGATAGATAGATAGATAGATAGATAGATAGATGATAGAGTCTACGTAAAGTTACAGTCAACTATTCGTCTGACACACATTACTGACATACAGAAAGGTGTTCAACAAAATTAGTAATGAATAATTAATGAGTTTTCCGACAGAGCTGAGAATCTTAATTAACGACTGAGTCAAGAGACCCCAGCTGCTAGAAAGCCCTACTTAAGCTTATATGAATACTAGTAAAAAACTGATCGATGCAGCTTGGGTCTGTTTGCAAGAAGGCAAGAATTTGAGTGCACACAGCAAAGCGTATTGCAGTCCTCTTGGCCTCAGGTGTGCTCAGGCTTACTGTAATAGAAACTGCTGTTTGCAGTCCACTGAGGCTGGTGCGCCATTGACTGTTAGACACGTGATAAGGACATGGGTTTCGTTTTACATTACACCAGTACACATACACAGTAATGCACACTCGTAGCTCCAAACTGCCTAAGGGTGTCGATTGCCTACACACACACCTGGACTTCCGGACCAAACAGGCGATTTGTACTTTTACTGGCTTGGTAGTTTCGCATGTTTGACAGAGCAAACAATTGTTATAGAACTGCAGATAATGGAAAGTTGGAAAATTTCCGGACAAATTTCTGCTTTCATCTATTTATTCTATCCTCTAGTTACATGAATTCGTTTGTATCTATTCCTTCTATTTGTCTATCCATTATATCCATCCATTCTATCCATCCATTTTATCCATCCATTCTATCCATCCATTCTATCCATCCATTCTGTCCATCCATTCTATCCATCCATTCTATCCATCCATTCTATCCATCCATTCTGTCCATCCATTCTATCCATCCATTCTATCCATCCATTCTATCTATCCATTCTATCCATCCATTCTGTCCATCCATTCTATCCATCCATTCTATCTATCCATTCTATCCATCCATTCTGTCCATCCATTCTATCCATCCATTCTATCCATCCATTCTATCCATCCATTCTATCCATCCATTCTATCCATCCATTCTATCTATCCATTCCATGTACTATATCAATTCATTATTTTTTTTTCAGTTTTCTTCTAGTCATTTGTTACAATCGATTGATTGGTTTAATCAAATTAAATTTTCCGTTAATTATTTCTACTAGTGAATTAAATATATTGTTATAATATATTTCATCTCTTGTGCAATACCTATCTTTCACCAGCTCAAAGCAAATCATTTTTATATTCCCTCTAGAAGCGCGTTTAGTTCTACCAGACAGCTACCAGACAGCTACCAGACAGCTACCAGACAGCTACCAGACAGCTACCAGACAGCTACCAGACAGCTACCAGACAGCTACCAGACAGCTACCAGACAGCTACCAGACAGCTACCAGACAGCTACCAGACAGCTACCAGACAGCTACCAGACAGCTACCAGACAGCTACCAGACAGCTACCAGACAGCTACCAGACAGCTACCAGACAGCTACCAGACAGCTTCAGTAGTATAGCAGATTCAAAATCTCAGCCCGCTGTATGGGTAATTAACAACCAAAGCAAAATAATGATTGAGAAACTTTTTCTATTTATGAAATAGTAAATATATTAATTCTTGTGTTTTTAATGATGATGCAGCCAATTTGTGGACACAGAAAACCTCCCATCCCCGTCAAACCTTCCGTCAGCTAATTTTACAGTCAGTCACAGAGGGAATAAAAAATTAAGTCAGCCCACAGCCTTAGGTAATCCGAGGTACAGTCACCACCCTAACTCAACTCGGGTGAACTTCCGGTTCAGAGGCACAGGACACGCAGTCTGCCTGTGTCTGTCTAATTCTCAACTAACAATACAGAAAAGGCCCGAGACTCACACACACATCGTACAGTTGAATGACAGGGCCACTCTGAATGTATTGTGCCACTCCTCTGTCCTTGATAGGGGGATTATTGGGCCGGTGTAAGAGCCATACTGTGTGCCGATGTTCATTGTGACTCTTTGGGGGCTTAGACTTAATCTTTTTGGGACTTTGTATCTTCGGGCGAATACCACTCTGATACGCTTGCATATCGTGAGTAATTCCCCTAGAGAACGATAGTAATTCCCTTTAAGAATGAGGATAATTCCCATAGAGACTGAGAGTAGCCCAGAGAATGAGATTAATCCCCTTAGAGAATGAGAGTAATTATCCTAGAGAATGAGACTAATTCCCCTTAGAGAATGTGACTAATTCCCCTTAGTTAATGAGAGTAATTCCATTAGAGAATAAGAGGCCTGAAGAAAGTGACTAATTCCCATAGAGTGAGAGTAATTCCCATTAGAGAACGAAAGTAATTCCCCTGGAGAATGAAGAGTAATTCCCCTTAGACAATGAGAGTAATTTCCTTAGTGAATGAGAGTAATTTCCTTAGTGAATGAGAGTAATTCCCTTAGAGAATGAGAGTAATTCTCTCAAACAATGAGAAAAATTCCCAAAGAGAACGCGAGAATTTTTCTGGAAGTGTTAGGCTGACACAATGCCCTCGAAAATTCTCTTTGCTGTAAATAGCGAAGTAACCGCACAGACTGCAGTCTTTTTGACAGCAATTTACTGAGACATTTCACTAAAAGTTTATCAGCCAACTGTCCTGTAAACTGCTTTATCAATGTGAGATTGATTGATTGATTGATTGATTGATTGATTGATTGATTGATTGATTGATCGATTGATTGATTGGTTGGTTGATTGATTGATTGATTGACAGTGTCAGAGATTGGTCAGGACTGTACAGTGTCAGAGATTGGTCAGGACTGTGTACAGTGTCAGAGATTGGTCAGGACTGTGTACAGTGTCAGAGATTGGTCAGGACTGTGTACAGTGTCAGAGATTGGTCAGGACTGTGTACAGTGTCAGAGATTGGTCAGGACTGTGTACAGTGTCAGAGATTGGTCAGGACTGTGTACAGTGTCAGAGATTGGTCAGGACTGTGTACAGTGTCAGAGATTGGTCAGGACTGTGTACAGTGTCAGAGATTGGTCAGGACTGTGTACAGTGTCAGAGATTGGTCAGGACTGTGTACAGTGTCAGAGATTGGTCAAGACTGTCCCACCCGCTGACCGATCCCGCAGCTGCTGGTACATGAACGGCAACCCCAGGCCTGACATGCTGACAGTATTCGTAGCCATAGACGCGTCAGTGAAGGAGAACGGGTGTCTCCGGGTCATCCCCATCTCGCACCTGAGCGGCCGCATCAATCACGAGAGTGTGGGAGATCAGCAGAGGGCAAATCAAGAGCGGATCGCCTGGGCGACTATCCAGTCGAGCAGCAGCCTGGCGACGCGCTGTTCTTCCACAGCAACCTGCTGCACACGAGCGCACCGAACTGCAGCGACCTGCGTCGCTGGTTCCTGACCATCGCCTACAACCGCGCCGACAATGACCCGGTGTACCGACACCACCACCCGAAGTACACTCCGCTGCACAAGGTGCTTCTTCTTTGAGCAATATTTTCAAAGTTTTGAATAGATACGTTCTGTAGATAAGTTGTAGAGAAAAGTCTTTTCTTGCCAGCGATTTTCTCATAGACGATTTTCTCATTAGATGATTTTCTCATAGACAATTTCTTATAGACAATTTTCTCATAGACAATTTTCTCATAGACAATTTCTCATAGACAATTTCTCATAGAAAATTTCTTATAGACAATTTTCTCATTAGATGATCTTCGCATACCGGTAGGCGATTTTCTCATTAGATGATTTTAGACGATATTCTCATAGATACTTTCTCATTATATTATTTTCTCATAGACAATTTCTTATAAACGATTTCTCATAGACAATTTCTCATAGACAATTTCTCATAGACAATTTCTCATAGACAATTTCTCATAGACAATTTCTCATAGACAATTTCTCATAGACAATTTCTCATAGACGATTTTCCCATGGGCGATTTTCTCTCAAGCAATTTTCACAGGAAAGTGTCAAATGAAAGCTTCTAACAACGCTTTCAATTTTGCATTTTTCAGGTTGAGAACTCAGCCCTGCTCAACTGTCAATCGCCCACAAAACTGTATAGCAAAGATTTCCTAACACCGAGCCAGGAGATTTATCCCAATAAGTAATTAATTAATGGAAGCCGAACTTTTCTGGTGTGGGCTATAACAGTATAACAACTATAACTGAGAATTAAAGTACAAATATACACTAATTGGTTCTATGCCGCTGTTGTTAGGGAAACAATTATTCCCATATTATTTGAGAGTGAAGGTGTGAAAATCAAGAGTCATTTATTTTTTCGTTCTTTTGAGATTCTAAGATGCAAGTTGCCAAGTCTGAGAAGAAATTATTAAAGCAGAAAAGTCGATGCAGACATTGTTCTGCGTGGGTAGTTCCTTGGTTGCATCCAGAATTTCAGATGAAACCCCAAATCTTTGAGAAGGCCTTTGAGTTGCACTTTTATTTTAATGACCTTTAACAGCTATAGCCATGGTTCGCTTACAATCCACCTTTCGAATAACAGTCAATTCTGTAATAGTGACAATCCACCAATAAAATTAACAACCTACCCATAGCCAAGCCAACCTTAGAATGACAATCCACTTTTAGATTGACAATCCACTTTTAGATTGACAATCCACCCTTAGAATGACAACCCACTCCTAGAATGACAACCTACCCATATTATGAAAGCCCACCCCTAGAATGACAACCCACTCCTAGAATGACAAGCTACCCATATTATGAAAGCACACCCCTAGAATGACAACCCACTCCTAGAATGACAAGCTACCCCTATTATGAATGCCCACCCCTAGAATGACAAGCTACCCCTATTATGAATGCCCACCCCTAGAATGACAACCCACTCCTATAAAGACAACCCTCTGCTAAATTGACAACTCACCGACAATCTACCCTTCAAATATCAACAATCCCACCTTTGAATGACAACCCACTCCTAGTATGATAAACCACTCCTAGAATGACAACCCAAACTTAGAAATGACAACTCAGCTTTGAAATTTTACAGTATAACCTTAGAATAATAACGCAATCTTAAAAGAACAACTCACTGTTTAGACTGACAACCCATCCTTCAGAACGAAAACCCTAGGTTAAAATTGACAATCCAAGCCTAAACAAAAAGTCAGATACAAAATATGCTCTATCAGACATGCAAGTTGAAGTGCAAATCAAAGTAACTCACTCGGAAGCATCTGAATCCGACATGGTGCTTGAAGACAGAAATTTTATATGATTACTAATGTTGCTGCTTTTACTACTTGGGCTTCTGTGTCGTTCTCGGATGTTAATACCAGAAGCTTTATAACTATTTATTGATTGCTACAGTGGGGGGTTGCCTGAATTTTAAATCAATATTGCAGGCAAATAAAAAGCGGGGAAAATAAAAAAAAAGCCTCCATATTCCCGCCTTGGTGAATTAGTGAAAAAAAGATTGCTAGATAAAACTGTATGCTAGACAGAACACTGCCAGTTGAACAATCAAGAGAACAACCCCAGCCACGAAGAGGGAGGGAGAAATGGCGCTATGGCGACAGAAACTCTCTTCTATTATAGGGAGCAGCGTCTAAAAACCCAGCCGCAGCGACCAATTGAATTTTTGCTGGGGTTACGAGTGGGCGAGTGCGGAGCCAAGGACTTCTATGGGCTGGTAGGTATCTGGATTGGACACGCCCGAAATTTTGATTCAAGGTACTATTTACTATTTAATGAGCCAATACTACCCATACCGCAGGCTCCATATCAGGGGTCGTGGGACGAGTCAGATGCGCTTACTGTCTAGGAGCTTTTGTCTATGGTAAAACCCTATTTGATGCAATGTATTTTAAAAGTATCCCACTGTTTTACTTAATAATTAATGAGTTTCCAATCCGATTTTCTAGCTCTAATTATTAGCAGTCTTTGGTGGAAACTAACCAAAGTACTTTACGCGTGTGTAGTAGTGTATTTATTAAAACTACTTACTTAAATTGATGAAGAAAGCTTTAGTTTGGCAACAGCCCGAGCTTCTAACACTGACAGTGTAGTTACCTGGGCAAACTGCCGTTCAATAGAGTAGAACGAGTATAAAAGAAAAATAGACTCGCTCAATGCGCCTGCCTACTTTAGCTAACTGTGTCAAAATTGAGAGAATTGAAGAGAGACAGTCTCGCGCAACTGTGCACTGTGAGCTGGATGCTGGCACAGTTTGCATAGGACTTGAGTCCTTCAAAACATTTCTAGACGAATCGCCCACTTACTTATTAGGGTCTATTCAGAAACAAGCTTTCTGCGAGAAACTGTCAGGAGCACTCAAGCTATAAAGAAAAAATTGCTTCTGGAAGCTTGTATCGCGCTTTCCAAAAATTTCTGCTTTTTTAGTTTCTAGAATTTTACAGCAAGCTAATTATTGGTGAAATTTGTTGTCTCTTTACTTACGGTGTTGGCTTGTTGAATTTGCTGTCGAGATGCTGGTATAGCGACTTTTTCTGCAATTTTTTATATGATACCTCAGTAAAGTCACTTTAATATCAATATAATGGATTGCTAATCTATAGCCATATCTGCTGGGTGAAGGAACAGAATGGATTGCTAATCTGTAGCCATATCTGCTGGATGAAGGAGCAGAATGGATTGCTTATCTATAGCCATATCTGCTGGGTGAAGGAGCAGAATGGATTGCTTATCTATAGCCATATCTGCTGGGTGAAGGAACAGAATGGATTGCTAATCTGTAGCCATATCTGCTGGATGAAGGAGCAGAATGGATTGCTTATCTATAGCCATATCTGCTGGGTGAAGGAGCAGAATGGATTGCTTATCTATAGCCATATCTGCTGGGTGAAGGAACAGAATGGATTGCTAATCTGTAGCCATATCTGCTGGATGAAGGAGCAGAATGGATTGCTAATCTATAGCCATATCTGCTGGGTGAAGGAGCAGAATGGATTGCTAATCTATAGCCATATCTGCTGGATGAAGGAACAGAATGGATTGCTAATCTGTAGCCATATCTGCTGGGTGAAGGAACAGAATGGATTGCTAATCTATAGCCATATCTGCTGGGTGAAGGAACAGAATGGATTGCTAATCTGTAGCCATATCTGCTGGATGAAGGAACAGAATGGATTGCTAATCTATAGCCATATCTGCTGAATGAAGGAACAGAATGGATTGCTAATCTGTAGCCATATCTGCTGGGTGAAGGAGCAGAATGGATTGCTAATCTGTAGCCATATCTGCTGGATGAAGGAACAGAATGGATTGCTAATCTATAGCCATATCTGCTGAATGAAGGAACAGAATGGATTGCTAATCTGTAGCCATATCTGCTGGGTGAAGGAACAGAATGGATTGCTAATCTATAGCCATATCTGCTGGGTGAAGGAACAGAATGGATTGCTAATCTGTAGCCATATCTGCTGGATGAAGGAACAGAATGGATTGCTAATCTATAGCCATATCTGCTGAATGAAGGAACAGAATGGATTGCTAATCTATAGCCATATCTGCTGGGTGAAGGAGCAGAATGGATTGCTAATCTATAGCTATATCTGCTGGATGAAGGAACAGAATGGATTGCTAATCTGTAGCCATATCTGCTGGATGAAGGAGCAGAATGGATTGCTAATCTATAGCCATATCTGCTGGGTGAAGGAACAGAATGGATTGCTAATCTATAGCCATATCTGCTGGGTGAAGGAACAGAATGGATTGCTAATCTATAGCCATATCTGCTGGGTGAAGGAGCAGAATGGATTGCTAATCTATAGCCATATCTGCTGAATGAAGGAACAGAATGGATTGCTAATCTGTAGCCATATCTGCTGGATGAAGGAACAGAATGGATTGCTAATCTGTAGCCATATCTACTGGATGAAGGAACAGAATGGATTGCTAATCTATAGCCATATCTGCTGGATGAAGGAGCAGAATGGATTGCTAATCTATAGATATATTTGCTGGATTATGAAATAAAATGGATTGCTAATCTTTTTACGTAATATAATAAGTGTCGATCTAAACCTCCATTTCTTCGTATATTTTAGAGCAGTCCCAAACGCCTCTACTCAAATAAGTAGTGCAGCATGAAATCTACTAAAAGCTGTCACTCACAATAAGTCTGCCGCCACCTGACTGGTCAGCGCCTGGCACATTCTTCTTCAAGCCACTGGCCACCTCTGACCAGATGTTCAGCTGCCGTTTCTCCTGCTCATCCCGGGTGTCAGACATCACTCGGTCTACAGCGCCTCGAAGTTTGGCCAACGACGAGCTGCTTGCTTCTGCGGCCACCGTTTAGTGATCGAAATTTGAAATTCTATTTAGTATAGCTAGTGGCAAACTTTAAAAAGCAGGACGAAAACTATAACGTCCTTGTTGAATCAAATTAGACTGAAATACTTGTATTATGGATGCTAATATTTTTAGTAGCGTAAACGAATGCAATATTTTCGAAGTGAACTAACTATTCGAGACTGACCTAAAATGTAAGCGACTAGAGTGTGACCAACAAGAAGTAATATGCTATAGAGTGTGACTGGCAGTGAGTGACCTTCTAGAGTGTGACTGGCATTCAGGGAGTGACCTGCCGGAGTGTGACTGGCAGTGAGTGACCTGCATCAGTGTGACTGGCAGAGAGTGACCTGCATCAGTTTGACTGTCAGTGAGTGGCAATGAGTGACCTGCTAGAGTGTAACTAGCAGTGAGTGACCTGCTAGAGTGTGACTGACAGTGAGTGGCAATGAGTGACCTGCTAGAGTGTGACTAGCATTGAGTGGCAATGAGTGACCTGCTAGAGTGTGACTAGCAGAGAGTGACCTGCTAGAGTGTGACTAGCAGAGAGTGACCTGTAGAGTGTGACTGGCAGAGAGTGACCTGCTGGAGTGTGACTGGCAGAGAGTGACCTGCTAGAGTGTGACTGGCAGAGAGTGACCTGCTAGAGTAGTGACTGGCAGAGATTGACCTGCTGGAGTGTGACTGGCAGTCTGACTGGAGAAGATAAAATGCCAAGTAAATACTGTTTTGCTATCCCAGAAGTATGTGTACTGTTCAGCCTTCGAGAGAAGTCTCAAAGTGACCTAAGGGGATCAAAGTGATCAAATCACTAGAGGGCTACAAGCATGCAAAGCTTCATATTCAGCCGCTTACCCATTTTTTTCTACAGTGCCCTTCAAAGCGGTTGTCAATGCAGAGATCAAAGTCTGTCTGACGCGCTAGCCTGTGCGAGAACTGACTGAGTACACACACTGTCTTTCTGAACTCTCTCTTAGCTACCTGAGCAGCTAATATAACAATTATACAAGTTAATAGAAACTAATATTGAGTAGACTCCCCCCTAGGGCCATTGGTCTGGCGCTGTTTAATACGGACCGAAGCGGAGGCTCAGTATTCTGCAGCTGCAATTGTGAATGCAGACTTGTTTTCCACAGAACCCCGTCTGGAGAATTAAAAAAAAGCTTAATTTTAGCACTTCTGTTCTACTCAAAACTTCGACTCAAAGCGCGAGAGCCCCCAGCACCCCTCATCTCTTCCACATCTCATCCAGTCCAGCAACCCCCGCAGTTTTATTACCTCCAACAGCAGTTGCCCAGAGTAAACAGATGTCTTATCTTTTAGTACGTACTCTCAAACTGAAAAATTTCTCAAAAAATAGAATTTACATATCTCAGGCGGGACGAAGTATTTTATAATTAATTCTGGACCGCTTCATTATTCAAACATATAAGTACGTTATTTCAAGAGAAATTATTCCGGAAATTTATTGTAGAAATTAATTTATTCAACAGAATGCCGCGTGCAGCTCCCTTTGTTTTTGTCACGCGTTTAATCAATCAGAAATTTTTTTGGCTTGCAAATACCTTTGTTAGAACTATGATTTTTTCAGGTGCTCTTTTTACAACAGTTGAAAGACAGACAGTCTCCGCTTCATCTACTGCTAGTCTGGTGATCAAGTTGAAAGTACATGCAAATTTGACGAAACTTCCTGACCAACTCTCAGGTGTGATCCACTCTTGGACAGACCATCTGCGAGAACTCTGAAATCCGAGAGAGCAGGTGCGAACTAGCCGTTGATCCAGCATTCGTGTTTTTTGTTTTATCCACGCCTAGTTGATAAATGCTCACCGGAGAAGTCAACAAAACCGTCGCCATTTTTGTCGGCCTCTTTGATCATGTCGCTGAGCTCTTCGTCACTGAGCACCTGACCCTGGCTCTCCATCACTGAGCGCAGATCAGCGAGGTCGATCAGCCCGTTGTTGTCTTTGTCGAATACCTGCAGGATGTTCAGCGATGGATATCTACTAATACTACTACTACTACTACTACTACTACTACTACTACTACTACTACTACTACTACTACTACTACTACTACTATTACTACTACTACTACTACTACTACTACTACTACTACTACTACTACTACTACTACTACTACTACTACTACTACTACTACTACTATTACTACTACTACTACTACTACTACTACTACTACTACTACTACTACTACTACTACTACTACTACTACTACTACTACTACTACTACTACTACTACTACTACTACTACTACTACTACTACTACTACTACTACTACTACTACTACTACTACTACTACTACTACTACTACTACTACTACTACTACTACTACTACTACTACTACTACTACTACTACTACTACTACTACTACTACTACTACTACTACTACTACTACTACTACTACTACTACTACTACTACTACTACTACTACTACTACTACTACTATACAATTTGAACCCGACATCTTTCAGCGCAGGACGAAGAAAGTCCTAATTAGGAGGTAGGAAAATCAGGGAAGCCACGCCCTCTAGTCTCGCTGCCAATAAAGGCACAGCGGAGCACAGCCAGAATTCACCCTCAGCTCAGGAAAGACTCATGACGCGAGCTAATTGCCGAATACTCGTTTGTGCATCTCGAATTACTGATTATTACTGCAGGACTCCCGCCTTTGTCTCGCACAGGCCCTGGATTAGTAAGCAAATACTTCATAATTGCTAACTAGCTTTCTTTTTTTACTTTTCACGTTCCTCATCAGTGAGTTCAATCCTAAGAAGCATATAGGAAAGCAAAACATGACGGCTGCTGCTCTGAACACTGGTTAGTTCCTCTCTGACTCAGATCTACTCAAGCCTTCGGCCTGGCTTCTATTAATCTAATCCTGCAGAGGATTATCGTATGGCTTGAGCTTGAGCAGTTCATCTCAAGCCGTCATGTTCATTAACTAGAAATTTCTAAATGCGATCTGCTCCCGTCAACAACTAGTACACTAGAAATACATTTTATGAGCTGTAATTATACACGGTTTAAATGACCGATTTCAAGGCTTCAAGGTTTAACACGACAAGGAACATATATTCTTTAACTCCAGCTTGCACCCCTGGTGCTGGCGCCCCCTGGTGCTGGCGTCCCCTGGTGCTGGCGCCCCCTGGTGCTGGCGCCCCCTGGTGCTGGCGCCCCCTGGTGCTGGCGCCCCCTGGTGCTGGCGCCCCCTGGTGCTGGCGCCCCCTGGTGCTGGCGCCCCCTGGTGCTGGCGCCCCCTGGTGCTGGCGCCCCCTGGTGCTGGCGCCCCCTGGTGCTGGCGCCCCCTGGTGCTGGCGCCCCCTGGTGCTGGCGCCCCCTGGTGCTGGCGCCCCCTGGTGCTGGCGCCCCCTGGTGCTGGCGCCCCTGGTGCTGGCGCCCCCTGGTGCTGGCGCCCCCTGGTGCTGGCGCCCCCTGGTGCTGGCGCCCCCTGGTGCTGGCGCCCCCTGGTGCTGGCGCCCCCTGGTGCTGGCGCCCCCTGGTGCTGGCGCCCCCTGGTGCTGGCGCCCCCTGGTGCTGGCGCCCCCTGGTGCTGGCGCCCCCTGGTGCTGGCGCCCCTGGTGCTGGCGCCCCCTGGTGCTGGCGCCCCCTGGTGCTGGCGCCCCCTGGTGCTGGCGCCCCCTGGTGCTGGCGCCCCCTGGTGCTGGCGCCCCCTGGTGCTGGCGCCAAACAGTGAAACTACTGCAGCGATGCACGAGTCGGACTCACAGCAAAGGCCCGCCTAAGCTGCTTCTCTCGCCGGTGCTGCCGCATCGCCTCCTCCGAGATGACTCGCTCCGACATCATGTGCACGAACTCGTCAAAATCAATAGAGCCGTTGCCTGCATTGTGCAGATCGGGGAGTAGAAGAGGGTTGGAACAGTCAGTGCCTGATTTGAAAAGTCAAGTACATGTTTGAATCTTTATGATGTCATGCTGAGCTTTTGTTAAGACAGTAAATTCAATTTCCTTTTCCAGGGGTCCTCTTAATCCTTTTAATCCTCCCAGCGGCTTATTCACTAGTCTTCGCCCAGCTACACTCAACTCTGATTTCCGCGAGACGTCTCTTATTCAAGGCTTATAACTGAGCCGCGCAATTCATCATTTGCCATCTAATTTGGAATGTACCTTGGGAGCTAGCTGATCCTTGATGCGGTCTGCCCTGTCACAGGGTTAGAAAGAAAGCCCTTGTTTTTTCAATGGAACAAAAACATCGAAAACGTGACTAGAAATTATTTTCACTGTGCGGACTACAAAATTGAAACGAGCGGACACAGGGACGTCGCCATGGATTTTTTGTTGGGGGGGGGCAAAGCCAAGAATTATACATGTACATGTGCACATGACTGAATTCCTACATGTACATTACTTTCAGAATCGGTGTTCTAGGCGCTCATTTTAGCGTCGCAGGCACTCATTTTGGCACCGCAGGCACTCATTTCGGCACCGCAGGCACTCATTTTGGCGCTGCAGGCACTCATTTTCGCACCGCAGGCACTCATTTTGGCGCTGCAGGCACTCATTTTGGCACCGCAGGCACTCATTTTGGCGCTGCAGGCACTCATTTTGGCGCCGCAGGCACTCATTTCGGCACCGCAGGCACTCATTTTGGCGCCGCAGGCACTCAATTTGGCGCTGCAGGCACTCAATTTGGCGCTGCAGGCACTCATTTTGGCACCGCAGGCACTCATTTTGGCACCGCAGGCACTCATTTTGGCACCGCAGGCACTCATTTTGGCGCCGCAGGCACTCAATTTGGCGCCGCAGGCACTCAATTTAGCGCTGCAGGCACTCAATTTGGCGCTGCAGGCACTCATTTTGGCACCGCAGGCACTCAATTTGGCGCTGCAGGCACTCATTTTGGCGCCGCAGGCACTCATTTTGGCGCTGCAGGCACTCAATTTGGCGCCGCAGGTGTTATGTTTTGTCGCCCTGGAGCAAAATTATTTGATTTCCATAACGGGTCACGAGGTGGGGTGAGGGGGTCAAAGCATTGGCATGTCCCCCCATAGATTTTACTGGGTGGGGGGGTATTTTTCCCCCTGTCCTCCCCGGTGGCGACGCCCCCGAGCAGACAGTTAAGCACTGTTGGTCGCGGTTAGTACACAGTACTCTCGAATAACTGGTAATCCTCTTGTGGGATTAAACTAAGCGTTGAGTTTAATCATTCAAATTGCCGTCATTCAATCACGACGAATGGAAATTCGCTTTCAAAACAGAATTCAACCTGTCAAAGACGGGACAGCGTGCTAGCTAATAAGGTTGAGCACTCTTGTGCTTTTTTGCTGAGCAGCTTCAATATTTTCCATATCTATATACTCGTAGTTGGGAAAAGCATGGAATGTAAATTTAATGTTTTTACGGCCTTAACATTGAAATCTAAATGTCTCTTTGAACTCTGCGCATGCGTACGTTTCCGTGTGGGCGCTCTGGGGTCAGCTAAAGATTCATTTAATTTTCAGTCAGCGATGCAGCTGCGACCAAAGCAACCGATTTAATCCCCAGTTATTGACGAAATGAAAATCAGCCACGATAAAAGCAGCGTTAAGTTGGCATGATTTTGCGATAATAAGCGAACGGTAGTCGCGCGGTAAGAGAGAGAGAGGGGGAAAGAGAAATGGCCGGGCAAAGCAGATGATGCAGGAGATAGCTCAAATCAAGTAGAGAATGGCATGAATTCCCGGACATCATGATTACATTATGAAGAACTAGGTTTCTCAATAGCCATCGGTGTTTACGATATTTGAGAAGGCATTTATAATATGCTGATGGAAAAATACTTACACAAGACGGACAAGAAGAGTACACAGTAATAACTAACTAGCTAACTAATTAACTAACTAACTAACTAACTAACTCACTAACTGACTAACTAACTAACTAACTAACTAACTAACTAACTAACTAACTAACTAACTAACTAACTAACTAACTAACTAACTAACTAACTAACTAACTAACTAACAAACTAACTAACTAACTAACTAACTAACTAACTAACTAACTAACTAACTAACTCACTAACTAACTGACTGACTAGCTAACTAACTAACTAACTAACTAACTAACTAACTAACTAACTAACTAACTCACTAACTGACTAACTAACTAACTAACTAACTAACTAACTAACTAACTAACTAACTAACTAGCTAACTAACTAGCTAACTAACTAGCTAACTAACTAACTAAATAACTAACTAACTAACTAACTAACTAACTAACTAACTCACTAACTAACTAGCTAACTAACTAGCTAACTAACTAACTAAATAACTAACTAACTAACTAACTAACTAACTAACTAACTAACTCACTAACTAACTGACTGACTAACTAACTAACTAACTAACTAACTAACTAACTAACTAACTAACTAACTAACTAACTAACTAACTAACTGACTGACTAACTAACTGACTGACTAACTAACTGACTGACTAACTAACTAACTAACTAACTAACTAACTAACTGACTGACTAACTAACTAACTAACTAACTAACTAACTAACTAACTAACTAACTAACTAACTAACTAACTAACTAACTAACTAACTAACTAACTAACTAACTAACTAACTGACTGACTAACTAACTGACTGACTGACTAACTAACTAACTAACTAACTAACTAACTAACTAACTAACTAACTGACTGACTAACTAACTAACTGACTGACTAACTAACTCACTGACTAACTAACTAACTAACTAACTAACTAACTAACTAACTAACTAACTAACTAACTAACTAACTAACTAACTAACTAACTAACTAACTAACTAACTAACTAACTAACTAACTAACTGACTGACTAACTAACTGACTGACTAACTAACTAACTAACTAACTAACTAACTAACTAACTAACTAACTAACTAACTAACTAACTAACTAACTAACTAACTAACTAACTAACTAACTAACTAACTAACTAACTAACTAACTAACTAGCTAACTAACCAACTAACTAACTAACTAACTAACTAACTAACTAACTAACTAACTAACTAACTAACTAACTAACTAACTAACTAACTAACTAACTAACTAACTAACTAACTAACCAACTAACTAACTAACTAACTGACTGACTAACTAACTCACTGACTAACTAACTAACTAACTAACTAACTAACTAACTAACTAACTAACTAACTAACTAACTAACTAACTTACTAACTAACTAACTAACTAACTAACTAACTAACTAACTAACTGACTGACTAACTAACTAACTGACTGACTAGCTAACTGACTGACTAAATAACTAACTAACTAACTAACTAACTTACTAACCAACTAACTAACTAACTAACTAACTAACTAACTAACTAACTAACTAACTAACTAACTAACTAACTAACTAACTAACTGACTGACTGACTGACTAACTAACTAACTAACTAACTAACTAACCAACTAACTAACTAACTAACTAACTAACTGACTAAGTAACTCATTAGCATACCGTCTCTGTCAACCTGTCGCATTATATCCTGCAGCTCTTCGGCACTGGGATTCTGGCCCAGAGTCTTCATCGCCTCCTCCAACTCCTCGGCGCTGATGAAACCGTCACCATTTTTGTCGAACAGCTTGAAGGACTCGCGAATGTCTGCAGAGGTCCAAGGCAATGGGGGCCATGCGTGGGGCCAATACAGGTGATGATAAGAAGCAGCAAAAATCAAAGGACTGACGTACCTGCTAGCTGACTGGGTGTCAGATTCTTAGTAGTATGCATTGTCCAAGCCGAGTCTGAAAGGCAGTGTGCATGGCTCATATTTTAGGTTTTTTAACTACGTGTAACTCGTCCTCAACCTCAACAGCATTGAATCCTAAACAGCGCAGAACACATTTCTAACCAACAATTATCGCATGATTCTCATTTCAAAAAGGAACGAACCGAGCAGTACAATGCTTGAAACTATCTGAGAAAGGTGCCTCATTAGGCATTTCCGTAATCTACAGCTATAGTGCAAAGAGCGTGACGGGGGTGCAACCGGAGTGACGTCCCTAAATCCTTCATCTTTTCTGCTTTTTTTTCAAAGGAGATTAGCTTAGCTAGTCGAAAATGTCTCTTGCCTGGGCAGTCAGGCCTTGCATAAATGATGAGCAGTTGCTCAAACTGCATCGTATATCACTTTTAAAGCTTCTAGCTCTCTACTGCTACTGAATCACTCGCCGAATATCTTGCTTTTTCAGCTGGTGTTTTAAATGACAATGTCAGGCAGAAAAAGGATCTTACCTGATCTTACCTCAGGTAGCTGATTATTCGCAAATATCAGCGAAGACAGAGACAGGAAAAGGCAGAATTTATCGAGCACAGGTTTTGCCAGTCAGTTTTGCTATTGGCAGATGCTGGCCATGCAGAACCTGAGATCTACCGACCAATTGGAGAAGAGAATAACAAAAATGATTGAGTTTGAGGCAATGCTAGCTGATTTTGCTGTTGAAGAACATTTCTAAAGAATCATTTTTTTATAATTCAATAAAATTATTAATCCCGAATTCAGATCCTTGGATTCAGTAGCCATCACAATCCAGTTTAAAATATAGGCAGAATTTTATGATAAAACGAAAGAAAGAATTTACATTGAATCAGTATAAAAACTTAATCTAAACTAAAGCACAGAGAGCAGTCATCCACTGTAGTAAAAAAGTCTTTAAAGTGAAAAAGAAATCGGAAAAATTTGAAAAGATTTCAAGCAAAACTGGTGTCACTTCGGTCTCTTGAACTGCCTGTCCTTGGCGCCGACCTCGCACAGCTGGAGCACCCGGGCCGGCGTCAGCGGCAGCTCGAACGTCAGGTTCACGTCCGGCTTTCCCTGCTGCTTCCGGAAGGCCTCAATCGCTCTCTTGATGGCGGTGACGCAGGTGGCCGCCAGACCGAGCGGCGGCTCCCCGATCGCCTTGGTGCTGAACACGCTGTCGGTGTCTCCCGGCTTCTTCAGCAGGTGGACGCGGAAGTCGCGCGGCACGTCGGCAGCCTGCGGCGGCTTATAGTTCCAGGTACCGTCGGCCAGGTTTCGCCCGGTGTCGGAGTCGTACACGGTTCTCTCGTCAGGTAGTAACCCATGCCGAACACGTAGGCGCCCTCGATCTGGCCAATGTCCACGCCAGGGTTGAGGCTCTTGCCGATGTCCATCGTGATGTCGGACCGCAGGACGACGTACTCGCCGGTGAGGATGTCCACCTCCACCTCGGCCGCGCCAACGCCGAGGGTAGAGTAGCGAGCGTGCTGGCCTTCACGGTCCTTAGGATAGTAGCTGTGAATCGGTTAGGTTTAAGTTAACTTTTTACAATTCTTTAGGTAAATTTTGTCTGTTTCTAATCAAAAAAAAAGTTTTCAGGGATTCGAAGGAAAAGAGCTGTTTTCACGAGTATTGACTGTCTATTCTGTGACAGTGTCGTACAGTTATAGTTGGTTTTGTATCGACAGCGTCGCAGAACCCTCCCACCGCTTCTGAGGACGTACTGCTCTGTCTCACATTCATCAGTGCATCTACACCTTTTAGCTGCAGCGCGTTGAAGCAGTCACCTCTGCATGGACTCGCCAGGTGCACGAACTGCGATATTGAGTCCTATCACCGAGGTCTGTCACGACTAATTAAGACAACACACCTTAATTTGTGGCTTTACCATAGACAGTCTTGTGAAAGCGATCAAGACACATCTGCTACACCTTTCTGCGTCCTATTTCGATAAAACTGCATTCAATATCGACATCGTATATTCGATATCGGCAGCTAGCGCCTCGTGCGGCAGACTGTCTATGGAAACTGCACTCAATTTCGCCAGCGCCAATCTAAAAGGAAAATAAAGACAGAATAGTGGGATTTCTTAGAGTCTGCACAAGTACTGCA
The DNA here is from genome assembly GCA_002269645.1 of Macrostomum lignano. Classification (NCBI taxonomy): domain Eukaryota; kingdom Metazoa; phylum Platyhelminthes; family Macrostomidae; genus Macrostomum; species Macrostomum lignano. The sequence continues at coordinate 83,090 of NIVC01002762.1, forward strand.
TTTGGAGTACAGTCCCTACCTCGATTTTTACCATAGAGAGTCCATGCAAGCTGAAAGTCGGCAACCCACCATTTTGCAGCAGCAACCAATTTTCTTGAATTCATCATTACTGTTCCCTGACCTCTAAGTACGAGCTAATGTACATGTATTTAAATCGAAGCTTTTGCTTTCATACCAATTTCAAAAAAGGGCTTGTAGCCTAGTTTTTAGATCATCGGATTCACGACTTGAAGGTCGGGGGGTTCGATTCCTGATCTAACTGGAACAATTTGTGTCCTTGAGCAAGACACTTAACTCTGCATTGCTTCAGTTCACCCAGCTGTAAAATGGGTGCCAGCATTAGCTGGGGTAATTGAGGGTGTGTGGCGACCCCCCAGTCCTTGGACTGAACAGCCGTACGCAGCCTTCAGATGCGCCGCGCAATAGCTGCGGCTGAGCTGTCGGTTGCACATCTGGCCCAATTGGGGCAGGCGTAATCAATTACTATTATAATAATAATAATTATTATTATTAAAATTTCAAATCGCGCTTCGCTCCGGTTTTTCATTTTACTTTTAATTGCTCGACTTTGTATTTCATCTGGAAATATATATTACGACTCGTTTCGCATGCTTGTTATTGCAAGATTTTCTCTCTTTTTCTCTGACGGGAGGTGACTACAGTGAAAATTGTGTCACTGCTGCTTCTACTGCTAAATTTTTGAAGACGTAGCCGGGTTAGGTTGGCAGATGAGCTCTCTGGACTCTCTGGAGCCTCGAAAGTAAGTCGGCCAAAGCTGAAACGCATTATTCGTAAAAAAATTACTCGCAATTTTTTTGGTTCCGTTTTCTAAACATAATGAATTTGAGATCAAACGCTGAACAGGTGTGGTAATTAAAGCTTTTTGCTTGGTTTTCACACATTCTGGATATTTATCTGCTACAGATCTTCTCGAATTTGATGCCCGTGTCTGCATTTTCAAAGCAAGTAATTGGCATATAGGTCCAATTCAATTACTCACGTTCCGAAAGCCTTGAGCAGTACGCCCGAGTTGATGGCAGTCGATACCAGCTCAAGCCAATTCGCCTCCGGCTTGGTTAATTTAATTGGCAACAGCCGCTCTCTGATTTGACTGCCAGCAACCTTCGCGGCCATGGCGTTGAGCTCGCTGGTAGCGCTGCCACCAGTTCCGTCCATCTGCGGCAGCAGCATGCTATCTGTCGGTTTGGTCTTCACCATGTCGAGCGCAGCACCAAACTCGGCCAGTTGAGCAACAGCCGCTTGAGCAACTTTCGTGGTCAGACCCTGGCCCATCTCGGCACCGCAGTGCACAATAGAGATGCTGCCGTCAATGAGCACAGTGACATCTACCTGAGGTATTCCGAACCTCTCGTAGGACACCGGATAGGATATTCCGGACATGTCTATGCCGCGTTTTCTGTACAAGTTCTCCTATTTTAATTTATTATAAAGGAGGGGTTACAGCTCGTGTTTGAATGAAATAACTATAGCTGAATATACAGCTTTGAGTTAGCTCACCTTATTGAACTGCTCAACACGTTTTCTTCGCTTGTCAATATCAGCTGCAATGCTGAGCTCATCCCACATTCGCGCCATGTTGTCGTCGGGCCGTTTTAGACCGGTAAAGTCAGTCTGGACGGAGTTTAAGTAGGTAATTAAAAATGTGTTCTTTAAGATGTGCTCTGTGCTGCAATTGTGACAAGTTGAGACGGCCGTTGACAGTGGATCATGATGGATCACACCTGTTGACAGTGGATCATGATGGATCACACCTGTTGACAGTGGATCATGATGGATCACACCTGTTGACAGTGGATCATGATGGATCACACCTGTTGACAGCGGCTACGGGTAATTTTACACCCAAACATGTACATATAATAATAATATTTGAATGTCCCTATGACACCTGCCCCAATGGCGCCGCGCATCTGAATGCTGCGTACGGCTGTTCAGTCCCAGGACTGGGGGGTCGCCACACACATCCACTCAATTACCCCAGCTAATTCTGGCACCCATTTTACAGCTGGGTGAACTGAAGCAACGCAGAGTTAAATGTCTTGCTCAAGGACGCAAATCGTTCCTAGCGGGTAGAGAATCGAACTCCCGACCTTTCAGTCATGAGTCCGACGCTCTCTGACCACTAGGCTAAACGACGCTGCTAAACGATCGATAGTAAAACTACGAGCTAAGAATATCATCTTCGAATGCAATCAGAAGTATTGCACCTGACTGACTTACCTGACCGGCACAGTACAGGTTCCTTCTTTTGAACTCAATAGGATCCAATTTCAACTCGTGAGCCAGGTGATCCATCATGAGCAGGCTAAATACTGCTGCTGGCGCCGAGCCCGGACATCGCACGGACGTTGTCTGTGGCTTATTAGTCTTCAAGAACAGCAGATCCCGCTTGTAAGTCGGCGAATAGAACGCCTGATCCAGGGACTGGTCGATTTCGTGTCCCAGAATCACGATAAAGTTGCACGAACTGCCGGCATCGACAATTGACTGCCAGTGAACGCTCATTAACTGCCCGTCGGCGGATGCTCCAGCTCTGTATTTGGCCATCACAGTCGGTCGCTTCTGTCCGCATTGAGCCAGCGTGTCCAGGCGCACAAACATGCGACACGGCCGGTGAGTGATGTCGCAAGCGATGGCGCACACAGCAACTGCGTGGTCAACCTTGTTGTCGATTAAGATGATGTTTGCAAAAATGTGAGTCATGCCGAATTAACTCGATTGCTGATAGAAGCTCGTAGTCGGTGGGAGACAGATAAACAGACAGACAGACAGACAGACAGACAGACAGACAGACAGACAGACACGCCAGGGGTTAGCGAAATGGGCGGCAACGCCTCCTCGCTGTTTCCGGACGCACGGAGCCCCCTGCAGCTAAGTCAAGTAAGTAAAGACAGACAGACAGACAGACAGACAAACAGAAAGACAGACAGACAGACAGACAGACAGACAGACAGACAGACAGACAGACAGACACACAGAAAGACAGACAGACAGACAGACAGACAGACAGACAGACAGACAGACAGACAGACAGACAGAGACAGACAGACAAATCGTGAACTACACATTTTTGAGCAAAGAACTCACTAAGCTTTTTAACCAAGACTTTTTAAAATGATCAGTATGTTCATTAGAAGCAATCAATCAGTAAATATTGATGTACAAACCATGAAAAACTTTCCACCGAAGCCGCCGCCAATTCTCGGACAGATCACTCGAAACTGATGCTGCGGTCGACGCATGACTTTGGCCAGCACCGCGGCCACAATCTCTGCCCACTGATGCGGCGCGTTCACTACAAAACCTTCCTCGGTTTGGCGGACACTCGCGGTGATCGACTCCATGAAAAAGTGCATCTGCTCACCCACAGAAATCTCACCTTCTACTTGAACCGGCTGTTCGCTTAAGGCAATATCGGGGTCCAGTTTAGAAACTTTCTGAGTATCGTGAAAGTAAATTGACTTCTTTTTGAATGCTTCTGTTGGGTGCAGAATCGGTTCCGACTTTCCGGGTTCGTATCGGACAGCCACCAGACTGGCCGCTCGGTCGGCGGCCCACTGCGAGTCAGCCGCAGCCACGGCTATGGGCTGACCGGCAAATGCCACGTCGGACGAAGGAAAAATTTCGTCTGTTTGCCTTGGAAATTTTTTTCTGTGTTATAAATGGAAATTACGCACCTGTGCATCTCTGAAGCTATAATATTACGAGTACTTACGAATCCTTTGGGAAAATAGGCAAGCTAATATTATTGTTGTATCTTCCTTCCAGGTCACTGACAGACAGTAAGCGCTGATACCCAGGAACATTCTAAAACGGAAAGCAAGAGATACTTCCAATCAGCTACTAAGGCACATTTGTTGTTGGTCGTAATCTTAGAGACTACTTGGATTGTTAATGTTAAATAACCTCAGCTTCCTCAGTGTCGAAACCTGTGACCTTGATGGCGGCCTCGGGAGCCAGAACGTAGGCCAAGAACAGCTCATTTGCGTGAGCTGGGTAGTCGTTCACGTAGGTGGCCTCGCCGGATGTCTGCGCCTTGGACTCGAGCTTCCTGACCGACTGGCCCAGCGGTGCCGGCTGAAGCTCTTCGACAAAGTCCTGCTCGCCCCTCTGGAGAGGCCGGGTGAGGACGGGACCGCCCGAGCGAGCGGCGCCTTCCACAGCGTCGCTGCCGATGTCCAAGATGGTCTTGTAGAGAAGATTCACGGCCAGCTGTCGACGGTGCTCGGGCGAGGAGGCGGTGGCTTCCTCGACCGGCACCACCTCCGACTCGAGCACCTTTAGTGCCGCTGTGAGGATTAAAATGCTTGAGTAAAATAATAATCTTATTATCATTGAAAATAATATTGTTTTAAGTTTTCATAAGCTTACACTCCACAACTTCTGAATCCATAAGGCTCTTGTGCAGAAGAAAGTTCTCTGTCCCCGTGGCTCGATTCTACGACAAAAACGTACACAAAAATTAAGCTGTGAGGCTACTAAAGCTACAGAACTACAGAACCACATGCAGTGCTTACAAATTTGTCAGAAATTCCTCCAATAACAATAGTAGGACGCTCAATCACAGTGTAGTCTTTTTGCTTATTAACGGCAAGCTGGAACGCTCCGTTGACGTAGGCATGAGCGTTCTGCAAAACGTGGAGAGTGACATTTTATATACTAGAGCAGTGAAAAAGAGCTAGATAATGTTGCACGTGTAACTCACAAGCTGACGCAGCGTGATCTTGAACGACCTGTAGAAGTGCTGGTCCGTCGAGATCGCCGGCAGCTTGGCCGACACGATCACCTTCCCGCGCATGTCCAGCCTCAGAAAGTCGGTCAGCACGTGATCCTGAGTACCCTGCTCATCCGCCACCTTGATCACGGTCTTTGCCGCCTCCAGTGTGATGAACACGTCCGACGGAAAGTCCTGGTGTCGGTGCTTCATCATGAGGTTTCCAGCCCACGACGCATTCGCGCGAACGGCCTGATTGGCTACCTGCTGGTAGTGGTCGCTGATTCTGTCGAGGTGAGCCAGTCCGGTCACCTTCTCGGCGGCCTCCTTGAATGTGTCGATCAACTCGCGCAGAGTGACGGTAGCACCGATCTCCAGACCCGACTTGCTCAGCTGAAACCAATGCGAAGTGTTACTTAGCTTGCACTTTGAGCGTACAGTCCATCTGATAAACTCTTGCTGTAACATCTACTACTCACCCTGATGTTGTGCAGCTCTGGAACGTTGCGAACGTTGATGTAGCAGTTGACGAGCACGTCTTCCTTGAACACTCCGGCAGAAGTGTTTCCGCACACGAGCTGGTACTCATCGTCCTTGTACCGCTTGAGCAGCTTGAGCAGTTGGTCTAAGCTTCCAGGATTGTAGAAGCGCTGTCCCTTCCAGCCGCGAGCGATCGGGATCACACCGGATGTAGGTGGTTTCGCGATGCCTTCAGCGCACAGGCTCTTGTTCATTTCCTGAGCAATGGAGTTGATGTTGTATGTGTGAAGGGGTTGAATGGGATGTTGAAAGGTACTACTGATTGTGCGCCAGATAACATAGGTGCAAACCTCAGACTCACCTCGATGTCCACGCAATCACCGTTGTTCGAGTCGCACGCGAACGACTTCATGCCGTCGAGAATGGACCGATAGCCTGTGCAGCGACAAATGTTTCCATCGAAGAAGTGCTCGACCTGCTGCATCGTCGGCTTCGGGTTCTCCTGCAGCTGGCTGTACATGCTCATGACGAATCCGGGAGAGCAGAAGCCGCACTGGGTTCCATAGTGCTCGGCGAGTCTCTCTTGGATCGGGTGGTACGGCTTGCCGCTGCCTCCGATGCCCTCGATGGTGGTGACATGCCAGCCTACTGCCGAGTACACCGGACACAAGCACTGCAAACGATCACACGAGTCGCGTCATGACCCCAGAGCTGACGTATTCAACTTCATCCTTAGTAGGTCGTAATCACGAAGCAAAAGGTGACTCACCGAGTTGACAGGCACTGACACGACCTCTTCTGTAGCCGGGTGCTTGTAGGTGGCCGTGACAACGCAGCATCCGCACCCGCCTTCTCTACACATAACTTTGGTGCCCTTGAGGTTGAGCACATCGCGAAGGAAGTCGTTCAGGCTGGTCTCAGGGTTGCAGTCTCTGGGAACTACATTAAACGTTTGGGAAGAAATTGATCAAAAGTGCCAATTAATGAAGAAAAGTCAAGAAAGAATGCTTATCTCGCTTACTATCGATGGGTTTTCCATTGACCCACACTGCTGGGTCTCTGATGGAAGACGAGACGTCACTCATAGTCGGTCGGTTTGCAGATCAATACAATTTCTGTCGTTTTTTTCTATCGAACGACGGCTCTCCCACAGTCACTTCAGCTACTGTTTTAAATAGCATACTCCAGCGAGAAAGTGTGCTTAGCTTATTTGGTATTGCTGCTTTTAGCCAATTAAGGCAAGTCAGATCTTTACTATCTTTTGAAGTACTTGGCAAAGGAAATGGAACGGCTTTTTTAGATTGGAGCCGGTCAGTATGTGTTCATACTTTATTGCACGTGCCTCGCTATGTCAGCAGTTTATAGCTTGCTGAATGCCAACACTTGCGTTAGAAATTGATCTCTTAATGATAAGAGAACGGAAGATAGCTTTGAGATACATGTAGAACTGAGAAGCTCGTGTTTTTCGAACTACATTTCATAGCCACACTCCTTTGACCGACAACAAGCATTTTGAAACGATTTCTTTTAATAAACTCAGCAACATTGAAAAGTTTCCACCCTCGCGCCAGCCGTATATTTAGAGTTTCAAAACTGGTTTTTGTCGCCAGACTTGTGCTATGGACAAAAACTTGGGTCATAGACGCCAGATAGGTCGAAGGAAACAGTCACATGGAGCAGACAGCAGCAGCTTACAGGAGTCTAAAATCCACGTTCGCAACCGAACGCAATGGTTCGCCAAATGACCGACCTGGAACGAGCGCGCGCCATTGGCATGCTGGACGCTGGGATGTCCATCCGAGCTGTTGCTCGCTAAATTGGGCGGTCATGAATCCCATAGAGCACGTTTGGGATTACCTGAAGCGCTCGATTCGGCGCGACAATCCGCCGCAAAACGTTGCCCAACTGCGCGAATCACTGTCTACTGCATGGCAACAACTACCGCAAGATTTTCTGCGACGCCTGGTTCTGGGGATGCCCCGGAGAGTGAGCGCTCTGCTGCACGCACGTGGCTGCTATACGCGTTACTGACCCTGTTCTGGGCAAGTTGTCACCCATGCTCGCGTACTTTGTTTCTTCGCTGTTCCTTTGCTTCGTTCGAATCCGGATTATATATTTGTCTATGGCTCAAACCACGAACATCTCCACCCACCAAAACGTTGACCCTTCGCGCGTTGGGGTGGAAACTTTTCAATGTTGCTGAGTTGAATTGTCTATGGCCGAAACAGGACTTTCAGTTATTGACCAGCCATTAAGCAAAGGTCATTACCGTGATGTAAAATTTCGATCAGTGGCTTGCAAGGCCGATAGTGTGTAGCTGATAAATACGTTTCGGCCATACACCATCCACAGAAAAGCAAATGCTTATATTCCTGCATTCATGCCAAAAAAATTGGCTAGACTATAATCTGTTCTTCTGATTTATACCCCTTTTGGCCGCTCCAAATAAATGGCTCCGCCAATAGGAAAGCAAGAATCATTTATCTGGCCCGAGCCAAATAAACGATCCAAATAAATTAGACGCACGAATAACGATTTTTTAAATTTTATTTCGTCTATGGCTATAATAGACAATTATAGTAGACAACAGAGTATAATGTTGTGAACAAGTAAATAACACAAAATTTTCCGTTTAAAGTTAGTCAATGGGTCATAACAAAGCAGCTCAATCAAACTAGACAACTACACGATTCGTCTCACCGCACAACTCCACACGCATCTTCTTTGCTGGTGGCTGTCCATTGGCAGGCCCCTCATTCGTGTCTTCATGCCACGATCGAAAGACTCCTAGCCATCCAATTGCACTTCTTCTTTGTAGCTTCTGGCACATCAGACGCAATCATTTCATTGAGTCTTTGCTCATCTTCGTTGTAGTCGGTTGCCGGAGGAGCATTTGACAAGTTATCCAGAAGAGCTTGGACTTCAGCAAGACTAATACGTTCGAAACCGAAGCTCATGTTATCAATGTCACTCATGTTGAAAATAGCTCGAATTTCGCTGTTTTTTTAATTTAAGAGATTTGGTTGAGATTTCTCCCTCTGCAAGCTTCGCTTTTCTTTTTAGTAACTGTACCAAGCTTTTTTAATTTTATTCGTCTATGGTTAGAATATGGGGGCTTCGCCCCCACACCCCCAGCAAGAAATCTGCATGCCCCCTCATCCCCGCTAGCAGCCAACATACCGAACGGGGTATAAATATATTATTTCCGTTTATTTAGTCTATGGTCTGAATTAATGGCAGAGGACTCGTTTCTTGGCCGAGGCAAAGAAATAAATAAACGGAAATAACTTTTACTTCTATACTAAAAATATGCCTGAACACTGATGCTAATGGCGATTTAAAAGTTGAGTACACTTCTTATATAGTCATTTCTTAGTTTATTCTTCTTAAAGGGCAATAAAACTAAATATTATTACAAATAAAAAACTTTTAGACTTTTTAGTCTTATTGATTCTTTTTTAAGTTTCTTTAAAGTTAGAACAACGTTTGCAATAAAAATCAATTCTAGATCGGTGACATTGTGCGATTGGAATAAAATCATTGAGAAAGGATATTTCCAGAGCAACAATCAGCATAAACACTCACACATACTCGTAGGTATTTATTTTAAAATTTGTTAAAGTATTAAATTAAAATATTGCATAAAGAATCGAGTCGTTTCCAGGGTTGCAGATTGGTTTATTAAGTGAGTGATTTATTAACTATCGACCAAACAAAGGTTTGATAAAAAATCATTCTTCATAAATATATTAAGCTCGGACCAGGCGTGGCATGGTTCAATCAAAGAATATAAACTGTAATCATTATGATTTTTTACTCAAACTGCCCCAAAAATTTACTCAAATAAAGTAGGGCTTTTACTTGAACATCTTAAACTGCCTGTCCTTGGCGCCGACCTCGCACAGCTGGAGCACCCGGGCCGGCGTCAGCGGCAGCTCGAACGTCAGGTTCACGTCCGGCTTTCCCTGCTGCTTCCGGAAGGCCTCAATCGCTCTCTTGATGGCGGTGACGCAGGTGGCCGCCAGACCGAGCGGCGGCTCCCCGATCGCCTTCGTGCTGAACACGCTGTCGGTGTCTCCCGGCTTCTTCAGCAGGTGGACGCGGAAGTCGCGCGGCACGTCGGCAGCCTGCGGCGGCTTATAGTTCCAGGTACCGTCGGCCAGGTTTCGCCCGGTGTCGGAGTCGTACACGGTTCTCTCGGTCAGGTAGTAACCCATGCCGAACACGTAGGCGCCCTCGATCTGGCCAATGTCCACGCCAGGGTTGAGGCTCTTGCCGATGTCCATCATGATGTCCGAGCGCAGGACGACGTACTCGCCGGTGAGGATGTCCACTTCCACCTCTGCCGCGCCAACGCCGAGGGTAGAGTAGCGAGCGTGCTTGTTTTCCCGGTTCTGTGAGACGTAGCTGTGTATTAATATATGTTTAGGCAAAAATAGATGCTCAGGTAATATTGTTGTCTAAAACACGAGCCACTGTTTCATTCTGCCTAACTGAGTTTGCAAGGTATTTTCTTTTTAAGAACCAGAGTTAACAACTCTTTTCAAAGTTAACCAACTTCAAGTGACTTAAACCTGTAAACTTGTGAAATTTCGTGCGCGATATGCAAACAAAGTTATATTCAGTTCAATTGGCACCTGTTTAGGATCCACCCCATGTACTATAAACGATATATTAAGTGTTATAGTACGCTCGTACATTGAAAAAATTTCTTAACTGAAGTTTCTTACGTTCCAAACGCCTTGAGCAAGACTCCCGACATAATAGCGGTCATTACTAGCTCATTCCAACCGGCATCTGGCTTATTCTCTTTGATTGGCAGCAAGCGCTCTCTGATTTGCTCGGCAGCAACCTTCGCGGCCATTGCGTTGAGCTCGCTGGTAGCGCTGCCACCAGTTCCGTCCATCTGCGGCAGCAGCATGCTATCTGTCGGTTTGGTCTTCACCATGTCGAGCGTAGCGCCAAACTCGGCCAGTTGAGCAACAGCCGCTTGAGCAACTTTCGTAGTCAGACCCTGGCCCATCTCTGAACCGCTGTGCACAATAGAGATGCTGCCGTCCATGTGCACTGTCATGTCCACTTCCGATGGGCCAAATCTGGCGTAGCTGATGTGGTACGAGATTGCAGACATGTCGAGTCCTCTCTTCTTGTAGTGATTTTCCTAAAAGTATGATATAGGTTACCGAGTATTCATTTTTATTTTTTAATTTTTTATTCAGAAATATAACTTTGCAAGGTCGAAAGAATTAATATCATTGGTAACAATCACACCTTATTGAACTTCTCGATTGCACTTCGACGCTTCTCAATATCGGCCTCTTTGTAAAGGTCGTCCCACATCCGCCCCAGGTTATTGTCAGCTCGCTCCATTCCGTGCTGGTCGACCTATAGTGATTGTTCGCGTGTATTTTTTACTGACTAAACGTCATATTATTGTTTCGAAGCGAGCATCAGAATTACAAACCTGGCCAGCACGATAAAGATTCTTCCTTTTAAACTCAATCGGATCCATCCTGAGCTCATGGGCCATATGGTCCATCATGAGTAGATTAAGCATAGCGGCTGGAGCGGATCCGGGCGCCCTGACGGCAGTAGCCTGCGGCTTGTTTGACTTCATGTAGGTTAGGTCCCGTTTAAATGTGTCAGCGTGATACGCCTGGTCCAGCGAATCGTCCATCTCGCGGCCGATCAGCGTGATGAAGTTGCACGCGTATCCAGCTTCAACAGCCGAGTCCCAGTGAACGCTTCGGAGAACGCCATCAGTGTCAGCTCCGGCCTTGTACTTAGCAACAATGGTCGGTCGCTTCTGTCCGCTGAGTGCAAAGGTGTCCAGGCGTAGGTACATCCGGCAGGGACGATGCGTGATGTCGCATGCAATCGCGCACACCGCAATCACGTGATCTACCTGCAATTCGGCCCCGAATTTCAGAGATGCTCAGAGAGAGATAGGGGCGTAGCGTGGAGCTTAGCTGGCCCTTTTAGGCTTGTAATTCGTGGTACCGGCGCTTAGCTTACGTCAAGCGCCCTCCCCCCCCCCAAATAAATGGGGCCCAAATATACGTGAAAAGACTCGCACCCAAAATTAACCCTGTGACTACTTGCTTAGGCCCGATTCAAAAACAACTGCATAGTAACTAGTGAATCTACCAGTTACCAGCTACCAGCTACCAGCTACCAGTTAGCAGCTACCAGCTACCAGCTACCGGCTATCAGCTACCAGTTAGCAGCTACCAGTTACCAGCTACCGGCTACCAGCTACCGGCTACCATCTACCGGCTACCAGCTACCGGCTACCATCTACCGGCTACCAGCTACCAGCTACCAGCTACCGGCTATCAGCTACCAGTTACCAGCTACCAGCTACCGGCTACCAGCTACCGGCTACCAGCTACCAGCTACATTGTACCAGTGATTACTTTTCAGTCTGAGAAAAGCCAGTCCCCTAGACGTGTTCTGATTGGTCGAGAAACCCTTTAAACAGCCGTCAAAACTAAACGGATTTGGTAGACTTCGATTTGCTTCCTTGATAGATTCACAAAAATTCCAAATAAAGAAGGTTGCGGCCTACTTGTTATTTATGAAATCGGATTTTGAAGGACTGGTAAAAATCAGTAGTAGCTCCATCTATTTGATGCAAGATTATGAATGCAGCAACTACTTGACAGTTGACACTGCTGAATATACGTCTGTAAGACGGTATTTCTGAAGTCACTTTAGTCACATGAGAAGAGAGAGAGAGATGAAGAACCCATGAGTAGGCACTAAGTGAAGAATTTTGAGGCTTATTTTGTTAAATCTCTTATCTATCTTAAGACTGCCTATCAGATTCAAATAGGTTTCGACATTCTGATTGATGTATTGTTTCATTACCATAAACATTTTTCCACCAAATCCGCCGCCGATTCGCGGACTAATTGCCCGGATTTGATTCCTAGGCCTGCGAAGCACCTTAGAGAGCATCACGGTGACGCCCTCGATCCACTGGTGCGGCGCCTGAACTAGGAAGCCCTCCTCCGTGCGGCGCACGCTGGCGGTCAGCGACTCGATGAAGAAGTGAATCTGCTCGCCGACCGTCACTTCGCCTTCAACGCGAACTGGCTGCTTGGCCAGGGTGGCATCGGCGTCCTCCTTGGAAGCCCGCTGAGCATCCTTGAAGTGGATCGATTTCTTAGCCAAAGCCTCCGTGATGTGCACGATTGGCTCCTCGTCTCCGGCGTCGAATTTCACGTCGACAAGACTGGCTGCTCGGTCGGCGGCCCACTGGGTCTCGGCGAGGACCACGGCCACGGGCTGGCCAGCGAAGCCGACAAGCTTAGATGGGAAGATCTCGTCCGTCTGCCTAAAAGTTGTCGCGACTTTCTTAGCCATTTCTTAGATCATCTGCACTTTGTCTCTGTTTACTCAGTTTTCTCTCCCTCTGTCTAGTTCAATCTTGTTATTCTTATCTCTCTCTCCCTTGCTGCCTTCTGATTGGCTCTTCAATATCGTCTCTTTCCTTAGTCGCGCACTCCACCCCTTCTTGTTTTATATTGCACTCAACCCCCGCCCCCGCCCGGCTTTATTGCCATATATATACCCGTTGGGGCCCTAAGCCCCTCTGTCTAGCTGTCTCTCTGTTTTGTTTTCAACTCTAAATACTCTTAGTTTATTGATAATTCTTTACAAAAAAGGCAATTCAATTTCGTAGCTCATGGGCCAATAATCCAAGCGGGCAAGTAGAAGGGAGATGATTATGGACTTTACTGGAAATTTGAGAAGGCAGTTGAACATTAATACTCATCCACCGATTGTTAATGAATTGCGGTTTTTTAATGTACATCTTAAAGGCATGACTCTCCGTTTTCATGGCAACGTAACTGACTGTACGAGGCGTTATACAATAACACTTTGCTTTGTGTATGGTTCAAGCATATCGATCAGAGAATAAAATTCAATGAACACTTTTCGTGACTCAGTGGACCTTCTCGAAATTATTCGCTGCTTCATCTCAGAGTCTGAAGATTTTTTCTTCACAAGTTGCTTACCTTAACCGATATGTCTTATTGATTGCTTTGATTTGTAGCGACAGATTGATAATTTATTTCCTGATATCGTTCGTTCAGACGTACGTGTAGACTTAATACGACCTACAGAAGATACGCTCGTAATTGTGACGATACAAGGAACTCACATTTCTGGCGGGAAGATTGGCATCGTAGTGTTATTGGTGTACTTTCCCTCCAAGTCCTTCAAACTTAGCATGCTGTGGTATCCAGGGACTTTCTGAAGTGGTTAACTCTTGCATTAAAGTACATAAGTCTGGTTGACAAGCAAAATTCAATATCAAACTATCGCACCTCTGCTTCCTCAGTATCGAAACCGGTGACCTTGATGGCGGCCTCGGGAGCCAGAACGTAGGCCAAGAACAGCTCATTCGCGTGAGCTGGGTAGTCGTTCACGTAGGTGGCCTCGCCGGATGTCTGCGCCTTGGACTCGAGCTTCCTGACCGACTGGCCCAGCGGTGCCGGCTGAAGCTCTTCGACAAAGTCTTGCTCGCTCCTCTGAAGAGGCCGGGTGAGGACGGGACCGCCCGAGCGAGCGGCGCCTTCCACAGCGTCGCTGCCGATGTCCAAGATGGTCTTGTAGAGAAGGTTCACGGCCAGCTGTCGACGGTGCTCGGGTGAGGAGGCGGTGGCTTCCTCGACTGGCACCACCTCCGACTCGAGCACCTTCAATGCGGCTGACAAATATTTTCAGATGTGTCGGAGAATGTTTTAACTCTTCACTGTATCAAAACAAAACATAAGTATCTATATGAGCATTGATAATAAAGGCGACTCACACTGAACAACTTCTTCATCTAGCAGACTCTTGTTCAGAAGAAAGTTCTCCGTCTTGATGGCATGATTCTGTTGATTTAATTTAAGAGGAAACGTTTGACTTTCTGAATTTTTGTATTGAATTTCATTTTACAGTGCAACCGCTAGACGCCAAAACGAACTTACAAACTTATCAGATATTCCTCCAATCAGAATGTTCGGTCGTTCGGTCACTCGATAATTTTGCCTTTTGTCCACGGCAAATTGAAATGCGCCGTTTACGTAGGCATGAGCGTTCTAGAAAAATTTGCATACTCGCGTTAAAAACTGTATTACTAGCAGTAGGCAAATAAGCAAAATCTTACTCTTTGACTTTCGAAAAAGGACAGCAATTCAATTCTAGTGTCCTAAGCTATCAGTCTTGAGTAGGGGTGTTCGGGTTTCCATTTTTTCTAAGTCTAACCCGAACCCCGAACCCGACCCGAAACCCGACCCGACCCCGAATCCCGAATACCCCTAGTCTTAAGAACTAAAGGCCTACTGGCTGAAAAAATACGATAACGATCAATTCGAAAAACTATACTGGCGAGTTACGACACTTTTATCTTCAATTTAATCTTAACGCTGAAGCAACGCAGTGTCAACGTTGTAAAGCCACTTTTTAGAACTAATCATTCAGTTCTGTAATAGAAACGCTTTTCAGACTACTAAGAATAACAAAAACAACAAAATGCTAAAAGTAGAGCTCACGAGCTGACGCGGCGTGATCTTGAACGACCTGTAGAAGTGCTGATCCGTTGAGATCGCCGGCAGCTTGGCCGACACGATCACCTTCCCGCGCATGTCCAGCCTCAAAAAGTCGGTCAGCACGTGATCCTGAGTACCCTGCTCATCCGCCACCTTGATCACGGTCTTGGCCGCCTCCAGTGTGATAAACACGTCCGACGGAAAGTCCTGGTGTCGGTGCTTCATCATGAGGTTTCCAGCCCACGACGCATTCGCGCGAACGGCCTGATTGGCTACCTGCTGGTAGTGGTCGCTGATTCTGTCGAGGTGAGCCAGTCTGGTCACCTTCTCGGCGGCCTCCTTGAATGTGTCGATCAACTCGCGCAGAGTGACGGTAGCACCGATCTCCAGACCCGACTTGCTCAGCTAAAAGCAAAGCAAAGATTTATTCAGATTGCGAACTATTCAGATTGCGAACATACAATCCAACTGATAAACTCTTGCTGTAACATCTACCACTCACCCTGATGTTGTGCAGCTCTGGAACGTTGCGAACGTTGATGTAGCAGTTGACGAGCACGTCTTCCTTGAACACTCCGGCAGAAGTGTTTCCGCACACGAGCTGGTACTCATCGTCCTTGTACCGCTTGAGCAGCTTGAGCAGTTGGTCTAAGCTTCCAGGATTGTAGAAGCGCTGTCCCTTCCAGCCGCGAGCGATTGGGATCACACCGGATGTAGGTGGTTTCGCGATGCCTTCAGCGCACAGGCTCTTGTTCATTTCCTGAACAATGGAGTTGATGTTGTATGTGTGAAGGGGTTGAATGGGATGTTGAAAGGTACTACTGATTGTGCGCCAGATAACATAGGTGCAAACATCAGACTCACCTCGATGTCCACGCAATCACCGTTGTTCGAGTCGCACGCGAACGACTTCATGCCGTCGAGAATGGACCGATAGCCTGTGCAGCGACAAATGTTTCCATCGAAGAAGTGCTCGACCTGCTGCATCGTCGGCTTCGCGTTCTCCTGCAGCTGGCTGTACATGCTCATGACGAATCCGGGAGAGCAGAAGCCGCACTGGGTTCCATAGTGCTCGGCGAGTCTCTCTTGGATCGGGTGGTACGGCTTGCCGCTGCCTCCGATGCCCTCGATGGTGGTGACGTGCCAGCCTACTGCCGAGTACACCGGACACAAGCACTGCAAACGATCACACGAGTCGCGTCATGACCCCAGAGCTGACGTATTCAACTTCATCATTAGTAGGTCGTAATCACGAAGCAAAAGGTGACTCACCGAGTTGACAGGCACTGACACGACCTCTTCTGTAGCCGGGTGCTTGTAGGTGGCCGTGACAACGCAGCATCCGCACCCGCCTTCTCTACACATAACTTTGGTGCCCTTGAGGTTGAGCACATCGCGAAGGAAGTCGTTGAGACTGGTCTCAGGGTTGCAGTCTCTGGGAACTATGAATTAAAGTTGGTTCTGTAGCTAAAGACAGCATGGATTATATTAAATTATCTCAGCCACTCCCCGGATCTTATAAACTGAGGTGGATACGTTGACAGGTATTTCATAGTCAGATAGTGTCATTAATTTGCGCCTGCTCGTATCAGATGAGACCAAGGGACGTCTCGACAACGTGTCAGACACTCGCACCAATTCGCATGTCCGTAATTATTCTCATCTTTCCATCGCTAGTAGTGCTTAGGCTTAAGTTTGTTAGAAACAAATAAAACTTTAGTGAAATATACTTACTCTCAAGCGCTTTACCATTCACATGAATGGTTGGCTCCCCGCTGGATGCAGCTATCCCTCCTGAGTACATTTCTTTTGAATATGATGTTTTCGAGACTACAGAGCTGAACTATATTCTATTAAGGCTAAGGTGAGTTGTAGCGATTAATTTTGCATTAGTTGCCATTTATATTCTTCAGTATTGTTTAGCGAGGTAGATTTGCTGATACAATTTTTCCAGTGTTATCAGTTTGTATTCAAATCCTAGTTAAGGCTGGTTGGTACCTGTGTGGCGGGTAGAATGTACGTCAGATAAGAACCGCAACGAGCAAACTTGATTTAGTGAGCTGCACTCGAAGTCGGATCTCAGTTCGATGTTTTGCTACTAGCCTGCTGCAAGTCAACTCTCGTATCTGATAGCTAACCTCCAAGCAAAGTTTCTTTTAGGGTCAATTGGTTGAATCCATACGCTGCCCTGCTTCAATGCGAATTCATAACATTTTATCACAAATTTCTCAATTAGTACAAGTAGATACATCTTAACTAAGCGGTAAATCGACGGCTGATTATGTGTAAAATCTTCTTTATTTAAATGTTGGCTATGCGAAAGATAATTCTATTGATTGATATGTAAAATGCTGGTTTTATTGTTTAATTACCAGCGAACTCAATCATGATTGGTCATAATTTCTTACAGAGCAGCACAAACAGCTCGCCTTCGATTAACCACGCAAGTAAAAAATTAATACTAGCTACGTCAAAAAGAATATTTTGCAACAAGATATTGTAGCTCGTAAAAGTCTTACTCATTCTCAGTGATCCTTTGCTGCTACAGAAACTACCAGCTACTTCAATAAAAAAATGACGGCCTAGCTTTAGGGGCGCTTAGATTTTAGCAAAAAAGCGTCAAATAAATATCAACACACAGGGGTAGCTACCAAGAAAGTAATTCATAAAAAAGCAGTAGAACAAAAAGGGTTTAACAAAAAGCACAATATTTTTCAATTCAAAAAAATTCAAAATTTAGGAATAGAAAAAACTGGCACTTTATGCGGCAGCTGATAAGTTAAATTAAAAAATCTAAATAGAAAACTAATGGCTACATATTATATATACATAGCAAACTTTTTTATTTAGATTCGCATTTATAAAGCGGTAGCGCAAAGTTCAAGCCAGAGACACCATAGCGCACGCAATAAACAACAAAATAAAATCGTCCAAACGCTTGATCAGCGTAATCGAACACAGAGACAGCCCAATTTCTTTTACTCAGAATGTTTAAATTTCCTATCCTTGGTGCCGACCTCGCACAGCTGGAGCACCCGGGCCGGCGTCAGCGGCAGCTCGAACGTCAGGTTCACGTCCGGCTTTCCCTGCTGCTTCCGGAAGGCCTCAATCGCTCTCTTGATGGCGGTGACGCAGGTGGCCGCCAGACCGAGCGGCGGCTCCCCGATCGCCTTCGTGCTGAACACGCTGTCGGTGTCTCCCGGCTTCTTCAGCAGGTGGACGCGGAAGTCGCGCGGCACGTCGGCAGCCTGCGGCGGCTTATAGTTCCAGGTACCGTCGGCCAGGTTTCGCCCGGTGTCGGAGTCGTACACGGTTCTCTCAGTCAGGTAGTAACCCATGCCGAACACGTAGGCGCCCTCGATCTGGCCAATGTCCACGCCAGGGTTGAGGCTCTTGCCGATGTCCATCGTGATGTCCGAGCGCAGGACGACGTACTCGCCGGTGAGGATGTCCACCTCCACCTCGGCCGCGCCAACGCCGAGGGTAGAGTAGCGAGCGTGCTGGGATTCACGATTTTGGCTGGCGTAGCTGAATGTTCGAGAACGTATCGTAAATTATTTATAATCTTTGTAAATCCAGTCACAGGTGACGAATTAGGAGCTTATGAATGGACTACTTACCTGCCGAAAGCCTTGAGCAAGACTCCAGACATGATTGCCGCGACAACCAGTTCGTTCCAACCGGCATCTTGCTTATTCTCTTTGATCGGCAACAAGCGCTCTTTGATTTGATCAGCGGCAGCTTTGGCTGCCATGGCGTTGAGCTCGCTAGTAGCGCTGCCGCCGGTTGCGTCCATCTGTGGCAGCATCATAGTGTCGGTCGGTTTGGCCTTCACCATGTCGAGTGTGGCGCCAAACTCGGCCAGCTGAGCAACAGCCGCTTGAGCAACTTTCGTTGTCAGACCCTGGCCCATTTCCGTGCCGCTATGCACAATGGAGATGCTGCCATCCATGTGCACCGTAAGATCGACCTCGGATATGCCAACGCGAGCATAACTGATCGGGTAGGAAATAGCGGACATGTCCAGCCCCCGTTTTTTGTACGCGTTGGCCTGAAAACACGGTGGGGGATTAAATGATGTATACTTAAATTAGGTAGCTCATGAACTCTGCTAAAACTGAATACGACTTTGTAGTTAACAATCACACTTTTTCTTTACCAGATTGAAGGTGTCGATGTCTTTTCTACGCTGGTCTATCTCAGCTGCAATGTACGCTCGTACAACTCGTCCCACATTCGCACCAGATTGTCTTTTGTTCGTTCCATGCCATTCTGGTCCAACTTGAATTGGATTGGTTTAAATATTCCAAAGTAAAGAAAGGACTAACATCTCTTAGCGCTCATGATTTTTTGCTTTGAAAATTGATAAATATGTCTATTACCTGTCCGTCTCTATACAAATTCTTTCGTTTGAAGTCGATAGGATCAATTTTTAGCTTATAAGCCATGTGGTCCATCATGAGTAGGTTGAACAGCGCGGCTGGACCGGCTCCCGGAGCTCGAACTGATGTGCTCTGTGGCTTATTCGTTTTTAGGTAAGTCAGATTCCTCTTGAACGTTGGCGAGTAGTACGCTTGATCCATTGAGTCATCCATCTCTCGGCCAATGATGGTGACAACATTACAGACGTAGCCCGCGTCCAAATAAGAGTCCCAATGGACGCTCATTAGCTGACCATCCTCTGTAGCGCCAGCTTTGTACTTTGTGATCACGGTTGGACGCTTCTGGCTGTACTGGGCCAGAGAATCAAAGCGAAGAAACATGCGACAGGGTCGGTGGGTAATATCGCAGGCGATGGTGCAGAGAGCAGTAGCGTGATCTATCTGTAATGCGCGGAGTATAAAATGCCGATGTGTATAGCTTTGTGACTCAATACTTCAACGAAATGCAAATATTCAGCATAAAAATCGGTGACTGCCAACCATAAAAATTTTTCCACCGAATCCGCCGCCCAAACGGGGACAGACCACTCGAAAATGGTTCCTTGGTCTGCCCATCACCTTGGCGAGCACCATAGAGGAAACTTCTGGCCACTGGTGCGGCGCATACACCAAAAAGCCTTCCTCTGTTTGGCGAACGCTGGTAGTCACTGACTCCATGAAGAAGTGCAGCTGCTCACCGACCACAAACTCTCCTTCAATCTGCACCGACTGCTTTGCCAACTCAGCGTCAGGGTCTTCTTTCGAGGCTCTTTGTGCATCCTGGAAGAACATAGATTGCTTAGCCAAAGCCTCCGTGATGTGCACAATTGGCTCATCATCTCCGGCATCGAAGTTCACTTCGACCAGACTGGCTGCCCGGTCGGCGGCCCACTGGGTCTCGGCGAGGACCGCGGCAACGGGTTGACCAGCAAAACCAACAGCTTTGGATGGGAAGATCTCGTCCGTCTGCCTAAAGACACCAATTTTATTCAGGGGCATGCATAGATTTCTTCTTATACTTTGTAGAAATCCTTTCACGTGCGTTTAGGAATATACCAGATTACGAGTACTTACGGTACACGAAGAAATAAGCAAATGTTGTCAAAACTTACGCCTCGGGAGGAAGAATAGGAAGAGTGCAGTTGTTGGTGTATTTTCCCTCTAAGTCCTTGACTGTAAGGATGCTGTGGAAACCAGGCACTCTCTGTAAAAATTTTTTGAATTCAATAAACTAGGCATCGTGGTCTGGGGAAAAGCAGATCTATTTTCTAAAAAAGTGACAAACATGCATAATATATGTACCTCAGCTTCCTCAGTGTCGAAACCTGTGACCTTGATGGCGGCCTCGGGAGCCAGAACGTAGGCCAAGAACAGCTCATTCGCGTGAGCTGGGTAGTCGTTCACGTAGGTGGCCTCGCCGGATGTCTGCGCCTTGGACTCGAGCTTCCTGACCGACTGGCCCAGCGGTGCCGGCTGAAGCTCTTCGACAAAGTCCTGCTCGCCCCTCTGGAGAGGCCGGGTGAGGACGGGACCGCCCGAGCGAGCGGCGCCTTCCACAGCGTCGCTGCCGATGTCCAAGATGGTCTTGTAGAGAAGGTTCACGGCCAGCTGTCGACGGTGCTCGGGTGAGGAGGCGGTGGCTTCCTCGACCGGCACCACCTCCGACTCGAGCACCTTCAGCGCGGCTGAAAGTTTTTGAGTGTCGGTTAAGTGATTGTCAAGTTTTCAAGCGATTCTTAAGTCCAAATAATATTTTAACAACACAATTCTTCGTTTAAAACTCACATTCGACAACCTCTTCATCCAGAAGGCTCTTGTTCAACAGAAAGTTTTCTGTCTTCGTGGCTCGATTCTACAACAGACAAGGTTACATGTCAACTACTTTGTTGCTTCTGTTTCTGTTCTATAAGTTTAGAATCAGCTGCAGTGCTTACAAATTTGTCAGAAATTCCACCAATAACAATGGTTGGACGCTCAAGCACAGTGTAGTCCTTTTTCTTGTCAACAGCAAGCTCAAAGGCTCCGTTGACGTAGGCATGGGCGTTCTGCAAGAGAAACATGTGGGTATTTCAATGTAGCAAAGTATTATTGGTTATACATAGTGTTGTGTCAGAAATACATGATTGACTTTTAGCTCACGAGCTGACGCGGCGTGATCTTGAACGACCTGTAGAAGTGCTGGTCCGTCGAGATCGCCGGCAGCTTGGCCGACACGATCACCTTCCCGCGCATGTCCAGCCTCAAAAAGTCGGTCAGCACGTGATCCTGAGTACCCTGCTCATCCGCCACCTTGATCACGGTCTTGGCCGCCTCCAGTGTGATAAACACGTCCGACGGAAAGTCCTGGTGTCGGTGCTTCATCATGAGGTTTCCAGCCCACGACGCATTCGCGCGAACGGCCTGATTGGCTACCTGCTGGTAGTGGTCGCTGATTCTGTCGAGGTGAGCCAGTCTGGTCACCTTCTCGGCGGCCTCCTTGAATGTGTCGATCAACTCGCGCAGAGTGACGGTAGCACCGATCTCCAGACCCGACTTGCTCAGCTAAAAGCAAAGCAAAGATTTATTCAGATTGCGAACTATTCAGATTGCGAACATACAATCCAACTGATAAACTCTTGCTGTAACATCTACCACTCACCCTGATGTTGTGCAGCTCTGGAACGTTGCGAACGTTGATGTAGCAGTTGACGAGCACGTCTTCCTTGAACACTCCGGCAGAAGTGTTTCCGCACACGAGCTGGTACTCATCGTCCTTGTACCGCTTGAGCAGCTTGAGCAGTTGGTCTAAGCTTCCAGGATTGTAGAAGCGCTGTCCCTTCCAGCCGCGAGCGATTGGATCACACCGGATGTAGGTGGCTTCGCGATGCCTTCAGCGCACAGGCTCTTGTTCATTTCCTGAACAATGGAGTTGATGTTGTATGTGTGAAGGGGTTGAATGGGATGTTGAAAGGTACTACTGATTGTGCGCCAGATAACATAGGTGCAAACATCAGACTCACCTCGATGTCCACGCAATCACCGTTGTTCGAGTCGCACGCGAACGACTTCATGCCGTCGAGAATGGACCGATAGCCTGTGCAGCGACAAATGTTTCCATCGAAGAAGTGCTCGACCTGCTGCATCGTCGGCTTCGCGTTCTCCTGCAGCTGGCTGTACATGCTCATGACGAATCCGGGAGAGCAGAAGCCGCACTGGGTTCCATAGTGCTCGGCGAGTCTCTCTTGGATCGGGTGGTACGGCTTGCCGCTGCCTCCGATGCCCTCGATGGTGGTGACGTGCCAGCCTACTGCCGAGTACACCGGACACAAGCACTGCAAACGATCACACGAGTCGCGTCATGACCCCAGAGCTGACGTATTCAACTTCATCATTAGTAGGTCGTAATCACGAAGCAAAAGGTGACTCACCGAGTTGACAGGCACTGACACGACCTCTTCTGTAGCCGGGTGCTTGTAGGTGGCCGTGACAACGCAGCATCCGCACCCGCCTTCTCTACACATAACTTTGGTGCCCTTGAGGTTGAGCACATCGCGAAGGAAGTCGTTGAGACTGGTCTCGGGGTTGCAGTCCTTGGGAACTGTTTAGGTTTAGAGGGATGCACGATTTTATTTGTGTGTTAATACGCTCGTAAGCACAAAGAGCAATATTATTAGACTTGATTTACCATTAGTGGCTCTTCCGTTAACGAAAATCACGGGATCACCGCTGGAAGGCACAATGCCGCTCGAATACATAATGTCGCTTGTGGTTTGGAATTATTTTTTTCGGAAGCGTCAGGCTGGCTATCTGAAATAGTTCTGCGGAGTGTTTTTATTTTGTCAGCAGGGTTAGCTCTTGCTCCTGCTTTGTTGATGAGAATTTTTTGTTGAAATAAAACTTGGCGCTCTTAAGTGGCTCGGAAGAAAAACACTTAGATTCGATGCGAGAGTGGGCGCTTTCTCACTTACTTGTGCAGTCTTCTTTCTTGATTATCTTTGGTTAGCTCAGATTTAGCATTGGAAGCTTTTTTCCACTGTATTTGATATGAAACTTTGACCTAAAAGTTTATGCTGTAATCGCTTAATTGCGCTGGGTAATTCTGCTTTTGTATCGTCTTTTGACAGAGTTTTCTTGTACGGTACTACCTAGAGATAGATAGTTTATTAATTAAAATAAATTTATCTAATGTTATATGAAACTTGTAAATAATAAACTACTGCGTTTAAAAGTGTTTTGTTCATCGTTTTTACGGTTGTCTTAAAACCGATTTAAAGACACCTTTTTCTACATACCATATCTTACTGTAGTGACTAAGATACTACAGTCACACAGTAGGTAACACAGTATTGCAGTACTAGAGAATACAAACATACCAACTACGACAGTAGTACCACAGTACATATATTATAGTTTTAATGCATGATTTTGTCATCTTAAGTTAAGTTGCTTAAGGTGTTTAAGTTGAATATTGGCCGTGAAACGAGCGTGTCATTGTAGATTAAATCATTCATCGCCACATGCGGCCGCAAAGCCTTTCTATCCGGCCCTCGGGTCCTTTGAAACTTCACAATAGCAATCTTCCCTGCTCAAGGCTTGTGTCTCTTCTCAGCTCTCCTCTCTCACTTCTTCCTTCTCTTTTCTCTCCTCTCCTCTCTTCTCTGCTCTCCTCTCCTCTCTCTTTTCTCTCTTTATTTCGTCTTCTCTCTAATGCCAACTAGCAAGCATCTTTAATATGATAAAAAAGGTTATATTACGAGTAGTTGTGAGCTCGAGCAGAGACACTTTTTGATAACTTTTCGTTCAAATTTAAGGTTAAA
Organism: Macrostomum lignano; assembly: GCA_002269645.1. Classification (NCBI taxonomy): domain Eukaryota; kingdom Metazoa; phylum Platyhelminthes; family Macrostomidae; genus Macrostomum; species Macrostomum lignano. The sequence continues at coordinate 107,067 of NIVC01002762.1, forward strand.
ATATATATTGTATATCAATCCTCTGTATATTTTTGGCAGCAAGCCATAAATATTCGTACATTATAAATGTTTAATTATAACAACTTGAGACCTTTCTCAATGGATTAAATGAAAAGTATGTCGCCCAAGCACCTAAAGGAATGAAAAAGGAGTTGTGTCTGCATCTTAATAAAATATTCAACCGTTAATTGTTTAAGCCAGTTTTCCTGGCCTGTACTGAAGTACTGATTTAGTCTGAGTCTGAGTCGACCACGCGGTTCCGTTCGGCCTGCAGCCACTCGGAGTTCTCAAATAGTCGGGCGAAAATACGATTATTCGTGGCGCTGTCCTTGCCGAAGTACTGCACCTGAATCTTCTGTCTGACCCTCAGCTGCAGGCTCTTGGCGGTTTTGATCTGAAATAAACAAATAGAGATTAAGTCAACGGAGTAACTAACTGATTAACAAAATAATTAACTAACTATCTAACTAACTAACTAACTAACTAACTAACTAACTAACTAACTAACTAACTAAACTAACTAACTAACTAACTAACTAACTAACTACTAACTAACTAACTAACTAACTAACTAACTAACTAACTAACTAACTAACTAACTAACTAACTAACTAAACTAACTACTAACTAACTAACTAACTAACTACTAACTAACTAACTAACTAACTAACTAACTAACTAACTAACTAACTAACTAACTACTAACTAACTAACTAACTAACTAACTAACTAACTAACTAACTAACTAACTAACTAACTAACTAACTAACTAACTAACTAACTAACTAACTAACTAACTAACTAACTAACCAACTGACTAAATCACTCACTTTAGTTGGGTCCGAGTGCAGACTATTGTTGGCGATGAAGAAGACTTCCTGACGGCCTTCAATTTTGACCCAGACGCCCTCCTTGGTGATCTTGATGATCTCGGCCTCGTAAGTTTTGCCATATTCCAGCTTGTTCCTGCTGCGCCGCCTGGCAAGCCACAGGACGACTTTCCTGTACACCCAGTGCAGGATGATGTACAGGAAGCCAAGGACGGACCCGATACCGACGGCGGCAAATAAGCCGGCAAAGTAGCTGAAGCTGAGCGGGATTTTGTCAGCCGGATTGATCACTGATGTCGGGCACCGGTTCAGGCCGAAGTACTTCTTCTCAAGATTCTGATACTCGGAATAGCGAACAGAGTTAAGAAACGACCTTACTTCGTTAGTGAACGGGTAGTTCTTGCGAATCATGGTGGTCTCGTACACCACCTCTTCAAGCGGCCCGTATGTCTTCAGTACGCAGTCTTTGGTCTTCTGATAGTTAATTGTTGTAGCAGAATCGATGTAAACATAGCGATCGTTGGATTTGAGTGTTTCGACAGCGGCTGCGGCTGACGGCTGTAGCATGTCTTCTGGCCAATTCGCTTTGGCTGTCTGCACCAGATTCGGCCAGCGTCTCTGCACGGTTGTGTAGGCGATTGAGTTGTTCCAAAATATGGCTCGATAAGATGTGGCATTTTGCAACTCGGTGATGGTTGTGAACGGAACCGACTCGTCCGGCTTAACTAAAAACGGCACCAAGTTGCTCACGTAGGTGGTCATGTAGAATAGCGTGGAAAACCACAACAGCAGGGTGAATAAACGAGCTGACGGCTTGCGGGGCTCTGTCTCCACCTTGGACATCAGGAAGGAGCTCAGTACAAGGAAGAATGATGCCATGAAGCTGAACATTGGCTTGTCGCTTTTATTAGGACTGATCTTGTCGCTGACAAACAGCGTGACAGACAGTACAACCATGGAGAACATGATGCTGATCCATACGTACCAGGAGAACGGATAGAATACATTGAAGAAGTCCAATGGATGAATCGTCCTCTTGAGTAGCATTAGCAGGCCAGACTGCACCAGATTGATTGACATATCCGCCGCCTGAAGTCGGTCCGACAGAGCAAACATGAAATTTGCCGACATGTCTGCCCTCTGAAATTTTACAAAGAGCGATACAATATGATTGAGAAATTCTAGCGATCGAGGGGTCTTTATCCAAAATATTCAAACTTTAAACTGCATGAGTACGAGCAGGCTTAATCGAACTGATGGGGCACTTACATTCTCGGTGAGGTATCCCATAATTCCAGTCCAGCTTCCGTCTGGTTTTTCGAACCGTAGCTCCCATCTTCGGCAAGCAAAATCTCGAATTGAAAGCCGAGATTCCTCTGCATCAGCAGGATGAGATCGTAACTGATGCCGGTGAGTTCTCCGTTCAAGTTTTTGTATAGATAAGGCTGGTCCTAAAAGCAAATATATAAATTCATTGTTGTACTTCTGCTCTAAGGGGCGTTCGTTTTCTAGCTATGTAGCTAGTGCCTATGAGCTATTGAAAGGCCACTTCCAATACACCAAACTGATTATTCAACTCTTCCAAGGCGCTTGGGATTCACAAAGGTGTTCCACTCAGCGTCCTTAGCGACGCCTTCGACTGTTGTCCCCGACCGTCACCAAGGACGCAGGCTGGTTGCCATAGCGACAACTATACGCCTGATGTTGAGCCAGCATAAAAGCGCCGTGCTCTGTGTACCAGACAACATCGAAGTTAGTACTCGACTGTCTTCTGGCTGACGAAATCATCATAGACACGGCCTTTGGATTGCCAAAATATTGCTTGGGCATATTTTTTGCATACTTTTGCATACTTAGTAAAACAGCTTTTTACTTTCGGTTCAGTAGCAAGGAAGAATACGTAAGCTTTATATATATTTTTTATAAAAATAAAGGCAGCTGAAATAGCTTTGATAAGTTTAGAAGCCCAAGCTTGCAGGCGTAAACAACTTGCTAATTGGTTCAGCAGTAATGTACATTAGCCAGTCCGCTGAAATGTACATGGCAGCTTTCGGCTGGAATTCCGAGAAAGGCAATAAAAATCGGGACGGGTTGGGGGGATAGGGTGGAAAGGCGCAGTTGGGGGGTTTAAGCTGGGGGCGGGGGTAGCGCAAGCAACCGCGGTACTAAAGGGACCAAAATCCTATATACTAAAAATTTGTAAACTAGAAAAGAATTCTACTGTTTGTTCTATCGGGCTAAATGTCCTTTTAAGCTTACCAGAACACCAACAAATCGAATCAGAGAATTTTTAATCGTTGTGGTCTTAAAATAATCCACTTTGTAGGCGGGCGTAGCGTTCTGTATCCACGTGCCGGTCTTGGACAGGAAGTCGCTGTCTGGCAGGGTCCTCTCGGTGGTCATGACGTTCACCGTCAGGCCCTCTCTGATGCCCCGACGATAGGAAAAGTAGCCGCTCTGCCCGTTTATGGATGTCTTTAAAGAACAAGTTCGGATGCAAAGTATTGTTAGTGCTTTGCTTTTAGAAGATTCTAGAAACCTTTAGTCTTAGATTAAAAGTATGAAATAGAGGACAAAGTGCATGAAGTAGAGGACAAAATGAAGTAGAGGACAAAATGAAGTAGAGGACAAAATGAAGTAGAGGACAAAGTGCATGAAGTAGAGGACAAAATGAAGTCAAGCACAAAATGAAGTAGAGGACAAAATGAAGTAGAGGACAAAATGAAGTAGAGGACAAAATGAAGTAGAGGACAAAATGAAGTAGAGGACAAAATGAAGTAGAGGACAAAATGAAGTAGAGGACAAAATGAAGTAGAGGACAAAATGAAGTCAAGCACAAATGAAGTAGAGGACAAAATGAATCCACACTTACACTCTGCAACCCAGTAATCAGGGTGAGATTATCTCTCGATTTGCAGGTTATTATCGAGGCAACAAAATGACGAAAGCAATCCTTCAGGTATACTTTTTCTAATTCAGTGCTGTTGTATCTGCCGAGCTTATCGAGGGAGAACGTGTACACAATGGCCGAGCTTCGACGAATGTTGGCCAAGTATTGCTGCTTGTCCTCCTAAACATTTAGAGGTGAAATGATTTAGACAGGCAGGCCATTGCGGTTGTTGTAAATTATTCAGATTGAAATAGATTTTGTTGGAAATTGTTCGTGTTTGGAAATTTTTCCGTGGGAAATTTTTCGGGTTAGTAATTCTCGGGGTGGGAATTTTCCGGGTTGGAAAATTTCCAGGCTTCAAATTTTCTTTGGTTAATAAAATCTAGCTTAACAAATTATAAAAAAATGTTCAATAGTTACCAACCAAACTGGGCAGCACGAAGATGTCTTTATCGGTGAGGGCTCCGCTGGACCGCTCTGAAAATTTTAGGAGACGCATGTATAATAACCTACGATGAGGTTATTAGACGCATGTATTTCAATCCGGTTATTGAAATGCAAGGAGTTCTAGGGAGGAATTCCAATTTATTGGAATTGGATTCGCGGGAAATGTCTATGGTAGAAGAAAGTGTTCAATCAACCCATAGATCTTATATTCCCTAGATAGGCCCTTTGTATTGCGGCAATAGGGAAAGCGCGAACGCTGTTTTTCGTCTCTTGTGCGAAAAAAGCCGACATGGGTTGCTTAAATTTTGAGTTCAGTAGCTTAGGGACAAAGACATTATTTTTTGAGAATTGAATAAAACTAACTTCTCATGAATTCATTAAAAAGCTACTCAATTGAACTAAGAATGATGAATTCACATAAATTCACTGCAGAGACTACTGACAAAATTGAGTTCAGTAGTTTATTTTCGCGCTGTCGCCTTGATGCAATTTTTTACATTAGCTTCTATGGCCAAATAAGCGGTTAATGAGTGGCCCATTTTGTGTATTATGATCTTTGAATCAACCTCACTCTGGCTCAAGCGCGTTAATTTTATTGTCTATGGCAGCAGAGGTTACGATGTTTCTACTACGAGTACTTAGTTTTCTACTACTTCAACTATTTATCGTAGAATCAGCGGATAAAATTATGTATTCCACTTTGCCTGAATGCCTTGTCTATGTCGCTAGTGCTTTACCTAACTTTCTGACACGCAGTGCGATCGCTCCATGAAATCAGTGCACACGCTCACCTGATTGAAAATCCTGACCACCTGGTGCATATTCTCCGGCTTGTAAACCAGCACCCAACTGTGCGAAGACAGCAGATCCCGGTTTCTCACCATGCGTCAAATATTTCGCTATCGCTGGTGTTGGCGCGTTAATAACTCGCTGAGTAAAGATTTTACCCGCCCATTGGCAGTGAAATGGCTGCTGGCTGAGAATGGCGAGTTATGGTAGAGATTTCAGTATATATCACTATACATATCCAACATATATCTGTTTATCTATATATCTATCTATCTATCTATCTATCTATCTATCTATCGATCTATCTATCTATCTATCTATCTATCTATCTATCGATCTATCTATCTATCTATCTATCTATCTATCTATCTATCTATCTATCTATCTATCTATCTATCTATCTATCTATCTATCTATCTATCTATCTATCTATCTATCTATCTATCTATCTATCTATCTATCTATCTATCTATCTAATCTACATTATTACATGAATAATTTACCAATATTGACTCACAGAGTGTTCCGTCAGTGAAGATGGTGTATCCTTCGCGTCTGAGAGCCGCGTTCAAGTCAAACAGTGTACTATTGAGCTGATCGTGATTAATCTGGTACTGAAACATTTGCGGCTTTACTCATAAGTTGAGTACTCTCTGTCTCCGCTGATAAAATAGGGGATACCGTTTGTGTAGGCTAACCACGGCAACGCTCAGGTAATAGTCGGCAACAACCGCATAGATGTTTCTGCTAAGGAATTCATTTCAACTGCGGATGAGAGGTGATCGGAATGTTAAGCGGGGGTAGTTATCTATTTGTATTTTATTTTCTCATTGAGCAGGATAATTATCCGCCAACTCACGCGGTGCCATTGTCTCCGGTTTGGCGAAGTGCGGCTGTATTTCAAAGTGGGTAAAATTGAAGCTGAACGCCCCACGCGATGCATTGGTCAGCTCATTTCGAATGGACGTCAGATAAACAAATGTTGAGTATCTCTCAACAGCTGCAGGTTAATGGGATGGAGTTTATCGATATGATATTGATAAATCGCAGCAGACAGATAGATACATGCAGACAGATAGATACATGCAGATAGATAGATACATGCAAATAGATAGATACATGCAGACAGATAGATACATGCAGATAGATAGATACATGCAAATAGATAGATACATGCAGACAGATAGATACATGCAGACAGATAGATACATGCAAATAGATAGATACATGCAGACAGACAGATACATGCAGATAGATAGATACATGCAGACAGACAGATACATGCAGACAGATAGATACATGCAGACAGATAGATACATGCAAATAGATAGATACATGCAGACAGACAGATACATGCAGATAGATAGATACATGCAGATAGATAGATACATGCAGACAGATAGATACATGCAGATAGATAGATACATGCAAATAGATACATACATGCAAAATAGATAGATACATGCAGACAGATAGATACAGGCAAATAGATAGATACATGCAGATAGATAAGACACATGCAGACAAATAGAGATAGATACATGCAGACAAATAGAGATAGATACATGCAGACAGATAGATACATGCAGACAGATAGATACATGCAGATAGATAGATACATGCAAATAGATACATACATGCAAATAGATAGATACAGGCAAATAGATAGATACATGCAGATAGATAGATACATGCAAATAGATACATACATGCAAATAGATAGATACATGCAGACAGATAGATACAGGCAAATAGATAGATACATGCAGATAGATAGACACATGCAGACAAATAGAGATAGACACATGCAGACAAATAGAGATAGACACATGCAGACAAATAGAGATAGACACATGCAGACAAATAGAGATAGACACATGCAGACAAATAGAGATAGACACATGCAGACAAATAGAGATAGACACATGCAGACAAATAGAGATAGACACATGCAGACAAATAGAGATAGACACGTGCAGACAAATAGAGATAGACACATGCAGACAAATAGAGATAGACACATGCAGACAAATAGAGATAGACACATGCAGACAAATAGATAGGTACATGCAGTCCAATTGCGAGACTCACCGACATGAAACACAGATGGTGAGCAGGGCCGATCGAAGCGCTGCGCACTCCCGGGCTGAGGCAAGGGGCACAACGCTAGCAGCAGAAGACACAGCAGCGATGCCGGAGACAGCATCCTTGCGAGCTAGTTCACTCACAACAATTTTTTTACTTTCTTCCGATCTTTTTATCGTTGCAGCTGTAGCTAAAAACAAAATGCCCCTATTTAGCCGTCCCTGCCTTCTCCTCTCCTCTAAACTGCAGAGAGAAGAAATAGCAAAGCAAAGCAAACGAAGATAGATTCTCTTTCCGTATGTGCGTGTATTTGTCTTCTTTTATTGAAGCAGATAAGCTCTGAGACTTGGAGATGAAAAATTGCTGGCCTAATGCCTCGGAGACTGAACAGTTTGCCAAAGGCATGGAGCATTGCAGTCTGAGTCATGCTTGGGACTGGCCCCGTTTTTCTGCGTACATTGCCTAGCCAAGCTGAGCTGCCTTATAAGCTAGTTGTGTAGTGTTAGTAGAATGCCTGAGAGACAGATTGAGTCAGTCAAGCAGTGGGGTTTACACAACTGTCGAGGCTTGAACAGTGACATTAGGGAAATCCGCAAAAGGGTGCATCCATGGTCACCTGTTGAAGATTCAGTAGCTCCGTCTAGGTGAAGACCAATTGCCTGTGCTGATGAAGTTTAGAGGCTTGACAAGGCTGCACCAAGGCACGCAGTGCTGGGGATTGCGCGCGCAAGGCGCTTGTTGCAAAATAGGATTTTTCTGGCCGGAATCG
>NIVC01002763.1:0-27605 GCA_002269645.1 Macrostomum lignano
CTTTTGTGTAGACTCTGAAATAGATGGAAATGGAATAGAATGATGGTCTTAACTTGACCTTCACTCTAGATAACCTTTCTGATATATTTAATTCAATTCAATTCTAGCAGTCATCTATGTTTGGAACTTGGAGTGGAGTGGAATGGAACTTGAAATTTGAAGTGACTATCTAGAGTTCACATTATGTCATCTGGACCCACTTTGACATAGTTTGTTTGGAGGGTGCATCTTTGCCAAATATTTTGTTGCATTTTACAAAAGATGTCAGCCTAGTTCTTTTGTTGTTTCCATAGTAACCAAGTGATAGTACATTTTAAAAATTAACTTTTCTCCATGGTGGCTTAAGAGGGTGGTATGAAAGATATAGGATTTTCTATCTTATATTAAAGCTAGAAAGATTTTTCATAGACATAACTGTCATGAGCCCTAGAGCCCTAGACTAAAATATCCAACTCAAATAAAGAAATAGGAAAGAAAAGTGTTGTCAGCAGATTTATGACACAACCCTTGTACATGGTAAAAATGGAGCTTTACCCTCAATTAGGTACTTGTAATTAAAGTATTGTAAGGTTTATAGTATAGAATCTATAATATTTTAACAAATTAGCTTGTGGAACACTGCCTTTACTAAATTATACAGTGCATATAGTATACAAAATTAAAGTTCAGTTTTCATTCCATGTACAGGTAGGTAGGTCTGAATATCATGACTGTCTGCGATAGGTAGAAAAATATATAAAAGTGTCAGTATCATAGTGATCTTTATATAAAATTCAGTTTAGTCATGAATTGTTAATCACTTTCATATTTTTATGAGCCAATCTTTATCTTGACACACAAAAAATATATAAGCCCATAAAAGTAAGACAATAATTAGGATTCAAAGGTGAAGATGAAGATCCAAAAGATCTGCCAATCATCTCTATTTTTGTATCTTTTTGGTAACTGTTCTAGCAGTTGCATTCATCTTTTGAATTTTGAATTTATTCTTTTCTGCCAAAAATAAACAAACATCAGTATATAAAGGATTAATGTTTTTAACCAAATGATAAGGAATTATTCTTTGTACTATTTATATTTTGTGCATAAGTCTTCTTTACTGTAATCATTCAAGAGCTTGATCATGTAATAAAAATATTTGTGCTAGTATGTTCTGATTGTTTGCTCTCAACAAAATTGCCAAAAAGTGTGAAATGTGGGTAAATGTATTCTGAAATGTAGCACAAATGGATACTTTTGCTTGGGTCAATATTTTTTTGTTAAATGAATAAATTTGAGCAACCATTTTTTGTTTAAAAACCTAGATTTTTAGCTTTCACACTGAACAAAAATGTCTAAAACCAGCCAAATAGCTGCTAATTTTTGACCTATCTGTAATATTTTGGTCTCAAGTTTAAGAATTTATCATTGCACATATCTCCTTTGCACTGTCATGTTACAAAGTAATATCTACCATTCTAGCAACTGTATTTTATATTCCTGGGTTTTAAAATCACCCTACCATTTAAGCCTAGACTACAAGGGCATTGAAAAGCAATGGCATATGCTTAACTAAGGTTGCTTTATAGAAACTGTTATGCTTTAGATATGGCATAGCCAATATTAAAAATTTGGTAGCAAGCATAGTTGCTAAGGACCCTGTAGTGGGTAATTCTATAAGTAGCAGACATCTTCACAGAAAAATATCTCTAGATTATACTTGAATTAAGAGAGCTATTAAAATAGTTTTATAAGAAATATCTATACATAAAAAGTTTAATTATGATTCTAGATTGGTTTTTAATTGCCAAATAAAGGTTTTATAATGTTTTGCTAAAATTTGCTCACAATATAAGCAAAATTGGATGACTTTGACTAACTATTACTACTTATTACTTTTAGCATTTATCCTGAAACTTCAACAATGGAACAATAAAGATCTTTCTATCAAATTTATTAAATATAAAATTATGCTAAAAAAACTAAAATTTCTAATTTTAATTATTGAAAAATTAGGAAAATATCTATTACAACTGGAATGTTATAACTTGAATATTAAAAAATAAAATCTTAGTAAACATAGACTATCTACCTCCGAAAAATGACAATCTGCCTCTTTGAAACAAGTAATTAATTAAATATTTTAAATCTACAATGTTTTAAATTAATATACTTTATATATTTAATAATATAAAAGCAAAACTTTTGAAAATGTGTATCTACTACTTTTCTATGGTTACAATGGGATCTTAATTAATCAAGCTATAGTTAATTTATATAGGAGCAAAATATTCCCATTTTCTAAATAAACTTTGATTTGCAGGGATAGATTTAGGAGGGGTGGCTACCTACATGTGATTACAAATTAGGTTAGCAAAATCATACTAAGCTCTTCAATGCACTTGTAAAACAAATGATATTGTGTATACTTTGAATAGTTGGTAAAAATTGTTTTCAAAATGCAAAGAGATACAAGCTTATATATAAAAAGGATGCATAATATAGTATAGTTTAGTACCAAGATGCACTTTTGAAATTATATAATATTTTTTAATAGCCTTTTGGTTATAGAATGTTTTAAATTGATTTATTAAACTAGTAATTGACTTGCTAGAAAGCATATATAATGACATTGCATAAAATATTTTGCTAAATAGAAGAAATATTATTTGTCAAATTTAATGGAATCCAATTTCTGCTTGTCACTAATTATTACAGTATATCTTGCAAACAGTTTTTTGTGTATTTTTTTTAGTATATAGATATATGTATCCAAAATTACAACTTAGGTTTTTCAACTTACCCAAAAATACAAAAACAGACATTTCTCAATTTTTGTCAAAAAAGCTTTTATAAATCATTAAAAGAATATTAATTTTGTGATTTAACCTTGGTCTGCCACCTGAATTTAGTTGTTGTTTTGTTATAATTATACAACTTATTTGTATAATGACTGTTAGCTATCAAACAACAATTTAATTCCACTTTTTTGCAGCCTTATTAAATTTGTTATAATAAAAAGTGTGAACTCTTGAATCATTGTTAATCATGCCAGAAGTTGTGGTTCAACCACAAAAGCAGCAACAGCAGCAGCAGTACTGCTACTCAACTGAGCAGTACTTTCGACTGCCAGATAAATCATTGACCGCCAATCGGATAGTGATGCGCAATGAGCACTGCCTTGTTGCCTTCACTTCCGCTGGCTGTCTTCTGCGATTCGAACGAAATCCAACGGTGGCTGATCAGAAACAGCCCAGCTGGAAGGAGGTGCTTCGACTGCCATTGATGAATTTTGATGCCTGTCTGTTGGCTGATTCTCAGGCTGCCGATGAGCGTCTGGTGGTGTGGCTCGCTGGGACACTGCGGGTCTACAATATTGACAGTCTGGAGTGCGGCAGCTTCAGCAGCGTCTGCGGATTGCCTGCTGGGGTTGCCGACGCTGCCTCTGGAGCTCGGGTGGCAAAGATATTGCAGATCTCTGCCGACGAAATGCTGCTAATGACTCGCTTGGCAACTGATGCAGTCTATGGTGAGGGCTGTGTGTGCATCATTACTTGGCTGGGCTGTCATCCTCCCTGATCCTCAGTAGCTGGGCCAGCCTCCCAAATCCTCAGTTGCTGGGCCAGCCTCCCAGATCCTCAGTTGCTGGGCCAGCCTCCCAGATCCCCAGTTGCTGGACCAGCCTCCCAGATCCCAGTTGCCGAGCCAGCCTCCCAGAACCCAACAGGTTGCTGGGCTGTTAGACTCAGAATTTGCAGTCACCAGTTCTCAATGCACTCTCAAGCAGCTCTCATTTGCCCCCTCTCTCTTTCTCCTCGCATGGCAGACTGCTCGCTTCATCCGGTGTGCATCAGCCACCTCCGCCTGCCGCCGGAGTCCGCCTGGCCGGACAAGCCGCCGCTGATGGCCGCCACCCTGGCCTGTGTGGGCCTGCCGGTTCCTCCGAGCGACTGCTTCGACTGCAATACGACAGCCGTCAGGCCTGCCTGCACTGCCTGACGCCTGACGGTCGAGTTCTCACCATCGACTGTCTGTCCGGTTGGCTAGTTGACTCTCTGGCAGTGCCTCGGGACACCACCGATCTGCTGCTAGTTCGCAGTCACGCAGAATCGTCAATATTAGCTCTGGCTAGTCCCAACAGCGTCACCCTAGTGGAATATCCATCCTGTAGACGTTTGCACCGATTGAGCTTGCCTAGTAAACTTGCCGATGCTCGCCTACTGGCCTGTCGGTCAACTACTGTTAGTAGAATAATCCAACAGCCGGAATTATTTGTTTGGGGCGGCAACAGTTTAGTGTATCGGCTGCGAGAAACTTCGCCAGGTCAGCAGTATCAGAGATTGCTCGACTCGCTACAGTTTGATGAAGCTGAGCTGTGCGCTAAACGGTACGGACTGCCTATGGACCGGTTGTACTATGCCAAGTGCAGGCATCTGCTAGATTCAGACTCTTCTAGTGCGTCTTCTTCGACACCCGTGTCGGAGGAGTCCCTGGCTGAGCTGGTCAGCTGTTTGGATAAGCTGGCATTCTCTACTGATGTTGAATATTTGCTGTTGTTAAGCAGCTGTCTGAAAGGTGAGGGCTTGCTTTTTTATGAAATCTGACGTCATACTTTTTGTTGCCAGGCCTTTGTGATGGTTTTTTATTTTAATCCTTCAGTGTATTGTTTAACCCGAGTCCTTCACACATCCTTCAGTGGCCTGAGCTGCCACCCCTCCGATCCTTCAGTGGCCTGAGCTGCCACCCCTCCGATCCTTCAGTGGCCTGAGCTGCCACCCCTCTGATCCTTCAGTGGCCTGAGCTGCCACCCCTCTGATCCTTCAGTGGCCTGAGCTGCCACCCCTCTGATCCTTCAGTGGCCTGAGCTGCCACCCCTCTGATCCTTCAGTGGCCTGAGCTGCCACCCCTCTGATCCTTCAGTGGCCTGAGCTGCCACCCCTCTGATCCTTCAGTGGCCTGAGCTGCCACCCCTCTGATCCTTCAGTGGCCTGAGCTGCCACCCCTCTGATCCTTCAGTGGCCTGAGCTGCCACCCCTCTGATCCTTCAATGGTCCTCAATAAAATCTACAAACAGCGCTAATTTACCTTTCTTCACCCCACTAACTCTCCCACAGCCGCCTGTAACGGGTCCAGTCCCGGCCTGCTCGAGCAGCTCCTAACAACGGTGTCGAATCAGCTGTGCCGCTATTTCTACGACCCATCTGTAGCGGTTGGCACCGAAGCAGCCGATCAGTCCATCCTAGCCCGCTGGTGCGAGACCAGCGATTTAGCCGCCGCAACATTGCAACGCCTACGCGTTTGCCTACAATTGATCGAGCCGGAACAATTCAGTTTAGAAATGTGGCAATGGTTTCAAACTGTTAATATTTGTTCGTATTTTTGCGACTCTGTACTGCGCAATAATCAAGAGGAATCGGCTGTACTGTTTGCTAATTATAAGCAGACCATCTGCAGACAATTGGCAGATAGCGGAGAATATCTACAGCTGGTGCTGGACAATCTGCGCTGCTGTCAACCGGATGGATTGCTGTCACAGCCTTGGTGCGTCTGGCTGGCTGAGGAGTTCCTGCCGGCTATGGCCGCCTCGCCTGAGTCTGCGAGGTTTGCTCCCATAGTAAGTTGATCGAGTTATGACAGCTTGCTGTTACCGGCTTGGGAGCTAGAATAGATAGAGTGGATTGGAGTGTTAGATGGAAAGAATTGGAGTGCTAGATAGATAGGATTGGAGTGCTAGATTGAGTGGATTGGAGTGCTAGATAGAAAGGATTTGAGTGCTAAATAGAGAGGATTAGACTTCTAGATAGGGAGAATCAGCAGTGCTAGATAAAGAGAATCAGGAGTGCTAGATAGTGAGAATCGGGAGTGCTCGATAGGGAGGATCAGGAGTGCTAGACATGGAGGATCAGGAGTGCTAGATAGTGAGAATAAGGAGTGCTAGATAGTGAGAATCGGGAGTGCTCGATAGGGAGGATCAGGAGTGCTAGACATGGAGGATCAGGAGTGCTAGATAGTGAGAATAAGGAGTGCTAGATAGTGAGAATCAGGAGTGCTAGATAGGAAGGATCAAGAGTGCTAGACATGGAGAATCAGGAGTGCTAAATATGGAGGATCAAGAGTGCAAGACATGGAGAATCAGGAGTGCTAAATATGGAGGATCAAGAGTGCTAGACATGGAGAATCAGGAGTGCTAGATATGGAGGATCAGGAGTGCTAAATAGTGAGAATCAGGAGTGCTAAATATGGAGGATCAGGAGTGCTAGAAATGGAGGATCAGGAGCGCTAGATAAGGAGGATCAGGAGCGCTAGATAAGGAGGATCAGGAGTGCTAGATATGGAGGATCAGGAGCGCTAGATAAGGAGGATCAGGAGTGCTAGATATGGAGGATCAGGAGTGCTAGATAGGGAGGAACAGGAGTGCTAGACATGGAGAATCAGCAGCGCTAGATAAGGAGGATCAGGAGTGCTAGATATGGAGGATCAGGAGTGCTAGATAGGGAGGAACAGGAGTGCTAGACATGGAGGATCAGGAGTGCTAGATAGGGAGGAACAGGAGTGCTAGACATGGAGGATCAGGAGTGCTAGATAGGGAGGAACAGGAGTGCTAGACATGGAGGATCAGGAGTGCTAGATAGGGAGGAACAGGAGTGCTAGACATGGAGGATCAGGAGTGCTAGATAGAGAGAATTAGGAATGCACCTGTACATTCGCTACTCTAATCTCACAGATCGCTGATTGGCTAGAGGACTGCATAGACGGCCTGATCCGATTGGACGACTCCGCGGCCACCAAAGCGGACGCCTGCCGCCAGTTCTTAGCCAATCTGCTGCGCTGCGTTGGCCAACCAACTGAAGAAGCCGGGGACTCGTTTAGCCGCCCCCTGAGCCAGTTAGCTAGGGCTTTAGACGAGCTGGTGTGCCTGTGCTCCAGGTATAAACTGCGTCTGAGCGTTCGCCTCTACCGGCGTATGGATAAAGGGGATTTGGCCAAGCATATCCTGGATTACATTCTGCTTAGTCAGGATGCCGGCCTGTTTGGCCTGTTTGGAGCTTATTTGCAGGTGAGCCTCGCTGAAATGACCCCTGGTTCGATTCCGTGCGCAGCCACAATTTTCATTTTGGGGTTTTGCTCGTGCTCAGGAGCGCAAGTATCTGTACTATAAAAATACGAATTTCCTCCCGCAGGAGTGCGGCCTTAATAGCGACCAATTCTATTGCGACTATTGTTCAGCCAGGCTGCAGGCAGCCAGTGCTGCAACAGACGCGGCTATGCATATGATTGGCTCCAATAATGATGCAGCCAATCATCTGCATGGCAGCGACAGCCACGGCAGCGGTGTGAGTCCTCAGGATGCTGAGAGGACCGCTGTCACCGTACTCGGTCGAATAGTTAACGAAGACGCCAGGATGCGTTGTACTATTATGCTAGCCGAGCAGGCGACTGTGCCGTGGTCAGAGGAGGTGCAAGCAGTTGTTGAGCAGCATCTGGCTTTGAGGCATCGGCCTGATCGGGTAGTGCTGCAGCGGGCTGTAACGGCGGCTAAGACTCAGGCGCTGTTTAAACGGTAAGGCTGACTGGGGGTCTAGAGGTAGAGAAATGGGGTGTTGGCTGGGGTTAGCGGCTCATTGGGAGTGGTCTGTAGGGAGAGAAATGGGGTGGTGGCTGGGGTTAGCGGTTCACTGTGGGTCTGGAGGGAGAGAAATGGGGTGGTGGCTGGGGTTAGTGGCTCATTGGGGGTGGTCTGTAGGGAGAGAAATGGGGTGGTGGCTGGGGTTAGTGGCTCATTGGGGGTGGTCTGTAGGGAGAGAAATGGGTGTCTCATTAGGGGTCTGGGGGGAGAGAAATGGGTGTTGGCTGGGGTTAGAGGCTCACTGTGGGTCTGGAGGGAGAGAAATGGGGTGGTGGCTGGGGTTAGTGGCTCATTGGGAGTGGTCTGTAGGGAGAGAAATGGGGTGGTGGCTGGGGTTAGCGGTTCACTGTGGGTCTGTAGGGAGAGAAATGGGGTGGTGGCTGGGGTTAGTGGCTCATTGGGGGTGGTCTGTAGGGAGAGAAATGGGGTGGTGGCTGGGGTTAGTGGCTCATTGGGAGTGGTCTGTAGGGAGAGAAATGGGGTGGTGGCTGGGGTTAGCGGTTCACTGTGGGTCTGTAGGGAGAGAAATGGGGTGGTGGCTGGGGTTAGTGGGTCATTGGGGGTGGTCTGTAGGGAGAGAAATGGGGTGGTGGCTGGGTTTAGTGGCTCATTGGGGGTGGTCTGTAGGGAGAGAAATGGGGTGGTGGCTGGGGTTAGCGGTTCACTGTGGGTCTGTAGGGAGAGAAATGGGGTGGTGGCTGGGGTTAGTGGCTCATTGGGGGTGGTCTGTAGGGAGAGAAATGGGGTGGTGGCTGGGGTTAGCGGTTCACTGTGGGTCTGTAGGGAGAGAAATGGGGTGGTGGCTGGGGTTAGTGGCTCATTGGGGGTGGTCTGTAGGGAGAGAAATGGGGTGGTGGCTGGGTTTAGTGGCTCATTGGGGGTGGTCTGTAGGGAGAGAAATGGGGTGGTGGCTGGGGTTAGCGGTTCACTGTGGGTCTGTAGGGAGAGAAATGGGGTGGTGGCTGGGGTTAGTGGCTCATTGGGGGTGGTCTGTAGGGAGAGAAATGGGGTGGTGGCTGGGTTTAGTGGCTCATTGGGGGTGGTCTGTAGGGAGAGAAATGGGGTTGTGGCTGGGGTTAGTGGCTCATTGGGAGTGGTCTGTAGGGAGAGAAATGGGGTGGTGGCTGGGGTTAGTGGCTCATCATACATGCGCAACCTCCAAATTTCGGTCGGCCATGCGACTTAGTTTTAACAAAAATGCGACTTAGTTTTTGGCCAAAAATGCGACTTACATGTAAAAAAACCCGAAAGCAAAATTAACGCAACTTTGGGTAAACGGCAGGAGTAACTATGACTGTCTTATAAAGCCAAAATGCCTCGTCAGCTACTTAGTACTACTACTCTGTGTTTTTTCGGGTTGGCATTTTTGCGACTTCCTTGGTTGGCCGCCAAATCGGTCGGCCGGATCGGCCGACTCGGCCGACTGTTGCGCATGTATGTGGCTCATTGGGGGTGGTCTGTAGGGAGAGAAATGGGGTGGTGGCTGGGGTTAGCGGTTCACTGTGGGTCTGTAGGGAGAGAAATGGGTGTTGGCTGGCGTTAGAGGCTCACTGTGGGTCTGGAGGGAGAGAAATGGGGTGTTGGCTGGGGTTAGAGGCTCACTGTGGGTCTGTAGGGAGAGAAATGGGTGTTGGCTGGCGTTAGAGGCTCACTGTGGGTCTTGAGGGAGAGAAATGGGGTGTTGGCTGGGGTTAGAGGCTCACTGTGGGTCTGGAGGGAGAGAAATGGGGTGGTGGCTGGGGTTAGTGGCTCATTAAGGGTCTGTTGGGAGAGAAATAGTGTGGTGGCTGGGGTTAGCAGCTCAGCGGTTTAGTAGGCCCAGGGGTCTGGGGAGTGAGGTGGCGTTAGCTGCTCACTAAATGGCCTCGAGAAACAAGAGACTCGTGTAATTGCTTACTGAAAAAAGGGTATAAATGAATGTATAGTGACAGGCCCAAGCCACAAATAAAAATAGAAAAGAGAATTTCTTATCTGTTTTGTATTATCAATTTGTTCGACTGCTTTTCAACAGTGAGACACCCACCATTTAAAACCCCTAAAACATTTAACAGCTACAATATCAGGCAGCACGACGCCAGCCAGCAGGACGCCCAAGCTAGGGCAGCTTTAAAAGGCCTATTCTCACAGCTGGCCAGCGGCCGAGTTACTCCGGCCACTGTCCGAGCCGATCTGCTACTATTAACGGACACGTTTGGATTTACAGTCTCGGATTTAATGACCGTGGCCGTTGATTGCGCTTTGAAAGAGGGTAGTTCCGTTAAGTGAGTAGTTGTGTTTGTCTGTTTTAATTAGTATGA
The DNA here is from genome assembly GCA_002269645.1 of Macrostomum lignano. Classification (NCBI taxonomy): domain Eukaryota; kingdom Metazoa; phylum Platyhelminthes; family Macrostomidae; genus Macrostomum; species Macrostomum lignano. The sequence goes on from NIVC01002763.1 coordinate 9,904, forward strand.
TTACGTAATTAACGTAAGGGAAAAATTATAGAACAAGGCATTCGGAGTATTTAATTACAGGTTTATAGTTACTCTCGTCGCTAACCTGAGCAGCCCTTTAATCTTTTGTGTCTTTAGCTCGTATAATTAGAACTAAAGAAATTGTAGAGCTGGTACCGCTAGATGTAAAATAGTTCTAATTAGATGACGAGGCGCTTAGTTATAATTGCTCTTACTGTTTACCCTTGCGGTGTGCTGTGAGGCATTGAAAGCGAATATCGCATTTCAATAATCGGTCGGTTTGGGTGCCCAGCCCAAGCGCTATACCGTAGTACCAACAGTTGTTGTGACGTTCTGCTTATTCTATATTAATACTGACAGGCGTTATGACGCTCTGGCAAGAAGGAACTCTAGCCCTGCCTAGCAAGCTTCCCGGAAATAAAAGATTAACTCAAAGCAGGCAAACTCAAAGTGGCCGAGTAACGGACGCTTCTTATATTTAAATACTCAAGTTGAACTCAATCACAGAACTCAAATCGGTGATGGTTGGCTAATAGGTCCTGACTGTCGACTAATACTAATAGTCGACGTCTGGTGTCTGCTCTTCTCTGACCCGTTCTCTGGGTTTTACTTAATCTAAATCTACAAATCGCTATGACCGATGTCTGTTTGACAAACAAAAAGGGCGAGATGCGAGAGAAAAAGGGCGCACAACAATAAATAGCAAACTCAGGCCTGGGGCAGGGGGATAGACTGCCCGATCGGCTAAGCCGACGAGAACAGAACACGCACTGGCCAGCCAATCAAACCCCGCCTGGGGGAGAGGGTGCAGCACGCACAAAGCCCCGCGGCCAGCCAAACCTTGACCTGGCTCACGTCAACTCCAAGCTAGCACAAAAGTGCATCGCGCCGTGCCAAAAAGACAAAGGCAAGTGCACTACAATTTCATAGTGCACGTTGTAGATGATTCGTCGGTCTTGTCCCAGCTGACCAGGACTTTGCCACTAACCAAGTAATCAAGTTTCCTCTTTACTGTGTTAACAGTACCCTGTTCCTCGGCTTTCCTTTTCGGAACGACGTTGCCGTTTACCAGGTCGTAGAAAATTGTCAGCACCGATCAGAAGGGAGACTGGCTTATTGGCATCGCGGAGATCAAACGGATTGGCAAGATTAAAAGGGTGAATTTCTGAATGTGCGTCCAACATCACTGATGTTTGAGGTTTGCAGATCCAAGAAGTCGTGTAGCCTTTCAAAGAAACATAATTTCCGTCCTGGGAACCCGTTCTCAGAATGTGGCATCATACGATGTTCGATGTAGATTCGCTGCATCTTGTTCCAAAAGTGTTGCCACGCAGCACTTTACTTGCCTGTGTTGTAAAGCTCAACTGGCTGCTCATGTCCCGTCTGATGTAGGTTTTATTAATGGCGGTATCTAATAACTCGTAGATCAACACTCCCCAGTCAAAACGATGCCGTTGCCTTGACGTCGTTAACACATCGAAAATAACGTCGCCAAATAAGCCATTTTGTCGCACGCGGTGACGTTGCTATAACGACCCCAGGCAACGTTAGAATTTCACGTTACTGATGACCAAACGGCGACCATTCATTACAGATTGCATATACTAAGCACAGATGCTTAGCACTTTCAATATACCGAGAATCTCAAAACTATAATTCAATAAGTTTGTTCTAAGATAGGGAATAAAAATAAACTAAGTTTAAAACGTTATTTTGCTCTGGTTTTACAGAATATCTTAATAAATTACACTTTCTGACATAAATATTGTGAATTTACGAATGCATTTTAAAGAGCGCAGATATTTTACTGGCTGTGAAAAAAGTACAAGAAAAAACAAACTCGTCCCACATTTTGATATTGATGAAGAAGATCTGGTTTTTGGAGTCATTATCGTTGCACTGTTACAGGTACAGTTTGAAGAAGCAGGGGCTTTCTGATGTCCGGGCGGAGCGCTTCAAAAGCGCATGACTTCATAAGACCTAAATCTATGTCTAAAACCGTAAAATACAGTCGCCTAAATTTCACATCGCATTTCATTTTACATAGATAGATAGATTCCAGGTATGGAAATGTTACCGCAACCTGCAACTATCGAAAAGGTCTAAAACATTATTCTAAATTAGTATTAAAGCTAACATTATGCGTTTAAAATATATACACTATAGCTGCAAGTATAAAACAAATCAGTGACGATACAAGAGGCTTTATTTGCACTTCATCATGTAACTTCGCTCTAGAAATTTGATTTTCACTATCAATCACTCAGTTCTAAAATACTTTTATTTAAATTAAAAATAAGACATTTAAGCAACAGAATAACAGAACCGTCTGTTCTCTCACGCATACTTCAGTCTCCACGTAGTAAAAACGAAAGGAATTTAATAGTTTTTTGGACCCTCGCAACTATCTCTGGATTCGGTCAATCACTAAATTAGCTGAGAGTTATAAGAAAACGTTAAATAATAATTTTGTCAGTCTGTCTAAGCAGATAAATAGGCTGGTTGACCAAAGCAGGCTGCCTCCCGATTAGTGAAGGCAGGAAACTGAAAGCCAAACTTGACAGGCCGCCTTACTTTGGCCTGTACGCAAAAGCTCGCAGGACTGCTGATTTCAGGCATTTACTATCTTTTGGATATTTTTTGTAGCAAACGGATTGGCAAATTTTTCAGCAGCCTTTGTATGTCTGCAGCACGAATGGAGCAGACCCTCTAAGTTGGTGACGCGTACAGTGCCAGAACAAAATCCCACATGTTGGGATGCGCAGTCGTTATAAAGCTTCTCACGCGGCTATGAAAGCCCTCCTCTTTGCTGTTCGTCCACTCCTGGCAGTTAAAGACTGATATAATGTCGAAACCGACCTCGATCCAGTAGATTCGTAAATATGCAAATACGAGTAGGTTGAATAGGTTTGAATAGATTGATAGTTTGAATAGTTTGATAGAAATGTCATTGTCTTTCTTAGGGAGACTGCGGTATTAACAATATGGAAGCATAGACAGTTTACCAGATGTCCGAAAAGATTATATTGACAATAAAATTTTACGTAAAGTAGCATTAAACAACATAAAAATTAGAAAGATAAGATTGAAATTAAACAAAGTTACCACCTCGATACACTTGTCATGTCAAGGAAACTGACTTCAGTAGTCCATGAGGAGCTGACGGCGAGTTTACTGTTGGAATTGATAGAATTCAGGTGTCGAACAAATTCAGTCAGTTTCAGCCGGGTGGTCCCAGTGAATAAAGATGTCATCTATGCACCTGAAGTAGATGTCCGGGTTATAAAAGGAAGTTCTCAGTTCAGTTTTCTCCCAAAGGCTGCATGGCTGGGTGCAAATTAATATGCGACTCATGACTGTGCCTTTAAGTTGTAAGAAAATTGTTATCAAATTCAAAGTCTTCTGTACAAGCATAGTTACTGTAGCTTTATTATCTCAGCATACGGTCTAGTCGGGTCAAGATATCGGATAAAGAATACCTGTATTGCTGCAATGCCCTGGTCTATGGAGATCATGGAGTATAGACTCTGGATATCACAGGTTGCCAGAGTCCATCCTTCTTATCCAATTTATCCATAAGGTGTGCTTTGAAGTCATATGAGTCCTTAATGAAAGTGGGTTGAGCTTGGGCAATCGGATTAAGAAAAAAATCAATGCATTTTTCTGCCAGTGGCTTCAGAACTACATCGGCTAACATAAGGTCTGTCTGCTAGGACCCGGAAATCACATCACATCACAGAATCACAAGATCAGAGTTCTTGTGAGTTTTTGGTAGCAGGTAGAAATGCCCGGGGCGAAGATAAGAGAACTGTTTGTTTGATATAAACTTTTTGCTACATAAAATGAGAAAGTTCCACCTGATAATTTCCGCAGTCTCGGGTTTCGACGGCTGGTCCAGCTTTTGATAGGCATTAGTGTCAAGCAATTGGTCGTACGCTGCAAGGTTGCATGATGACTACTGCGTTTCCTTTGTCCGCCTTTTATATTAGGACGGAGCTGTTTCGCTCCTGAATCGCTCTTGTCTCTGGTGCTAGCGGGCTAACTAACCCTCTTCAGCTCTCCAAAGAACAAGCTCAAGTGGATTCATAAAAATTTAAAGAGAACCGAAGAATAGTACGCACATAGCCACAAACTGTTCAGATGTAGCGTTATTGTATTTAATCGAAAAGTATCTAAGCTTAGTACCGGCTAATAGCGGTCTAGGCGCATAAAACAGTCATTGAAAAGCGCATGAGCATGGCTGACTGATATCAAGCGGTCAGAAACGCAGTCAAGTGCAAAGTCGTTGAGCCAAGTCAAGTTAATCCAATACAGTAGGCTGAAAGTAATGATATGCAAAAAAGGCATGCGATCAGTCATTAGAAAAATATAATTCACACACTCCTGCGGCAACCTAGATCGCAGTCGGTGGACACACTTCTCAGCACTAGCCAACGCCAGCGAGCCGTCGCAGCAACCTGCGTGCAGTGCGTCGAGCATGCGCGCAGCGTTGAATTCGAAGTAAAGCAGACCCTGCTTCATTAAGCTTGTGGCATAAGCTGCGTAGTTGCTGCTCATATAAGACATCAAGGCAGTAACCAGCTCAGCATCGACGTACTTTGTCGCAGGCAGGCCTGGAAAGCTAACGTCAGTCCGGTTTTAATACCGTGCACTTGGCGGTACCACGTCCAAGCCATTCATTACTAACAGGTGTCATTGCGGTCAGCAGTGTTACACGCTCACCATCGTTGTAGGTGCGCCAGTAAGCCATCAGGCAACCCCAGACAATACCACAGATGTGGCGGGGCATCCCATGGCGGTACAGCACTTGCGCGCTCATTTGGTACGCTCTGTATCTTGTAGCATGGTCGAGGAGCACGGCGCCTTGTAACTGTCGCAAAACGAACGTTGACACAGCACGGAGTGGGTAGAGTACAGTACGCATATGAGTTCACCGACGCCGCGACCTGACAACTGCTTAGAATCACGCAGCTCGAAGCCCCTCACTTCCGCGTGCTGTACAAAGCGACGTTCCAGCAGCGGCTGAAAGTAGTGACCCATACGTCGTCACCTTGCTGGATACGCTTCATCAACTGTGAATTAAATCCGGCGTATTGGCACACAACGATCATCGCGGTATCAAAGTAGACAACATTTAAGATAATATTGTGATAGTTAATGCTACGTTGACCAGACGGCATTTCTTGCGTGACGCGTATCAGCTGTTGAAAGCGACGACACCTCATATACTGATCCAGCATAGCGCGGCTGGCCTACTAAAGGGGCTTTGACACGTCTTGACTAAAGCTCAGATTGCGCATGACACAACCCAATTGCTTGACGAAATACACTGCTGATGAGCTGCAAAAGCACGGGGTAGATTATTAGATTAACCAGGCAGGACATGCAGTCGATTAAATCGTAGAGTCAGGAGAGCGAGAGAGAGTGAGAGAGCAGAAGAATATCAATATTTTTATAATACACTGTAGATGTAAATTCCAGTCTAGTTCCGATCCGATGCGCTGAGGTTCAAAGCACGGCTTGTTCTTTGACTGTTAGTGAGTCATTTTCACTGTTAGGACGCCTTGCACTAAAATTTCACTATTAGGGCCTGTATAATATATGGGCCGGCTGATGATATATTTCTCAAGAACTCCGAGTCACTAGGCGATTCTCTACGTGTGATATTGCATATATGCGTTGTATCATTGGCTGGCTCATTTGTTTATATGGCAAGGTGAGAAGAAATCTTGTAATTAGGCAAGCTCACTATGGACTACAAGTCACTAACAAATACAGGATCTTGGTTTGAAATCAGAAATCATACCTTGCAAAAGTTCCCATCAAGTAAGTTTAATATACAAGTAGGAAGCACACTACCAACATACCTAAAAATTTAGAGTCAAGTGCACTAGACATGGCATACTCTAGCTCATGGGCTATAGAGACGTGGATAACATTCAATCAAATTTGAGTACATTAGCAAAGCCATGCAAGCCAAACCTGTGCTAAACCAACCAACAAAAAAACTTTTATATTCATGTTTTGCATTCTTTACTCGTACATTGTCCAACTAATTGAAATCGGCTACCAGTGGTTTAACTTACCTTGATCCACTCGATGCAAAATCAATACAAATAATTATGCACTATTGCGAGTAATGGAATGAAGAGCACTTGTAGAACGGAGAATAGCTCGGCAGATTTTTTCAGATACGTGCGTAGTAAAGCATTATCATTTAAGGCTGATTTTATTTTCGCCTCAAGAGGGCTTCAGGACATGTGTGCAGGAGGCTAAGTGTCGTAGGGGGGGGACAAGAAAGTGTACATCTTAAAGCTTAAAGTGCGCCAGGATGCACGCAGCCCCCCCTCCCCTGACCTCTAGCTAAAACAAATTTACCTATGACACAATACCAGATGCCGAGACCTACTGGCCTGTCCATTGCGCGATCTGGGCATCACTGTTAGCCTTCAGGATCGTCTGCAAGCCGCTCTGCGCTGCGTTCAACGCGCCCACATCGGCCTACAATTATATAATCCAGCCTACGTATCTGCTAACGAGGCCGACTTTCTACTCGATCTTGGTTGCCTAGCAACGGACGCATATTTTTCCCAGCTAGCCGAGGCCGGCTCCGATCCCGGTCCAGCCGGCCTCGAATCCGCCGTCGTAGCTCGAATCGGTCGAACTATTCGGTTAATGCGATTTACCTGGCGAGCTGCTCGGTTGCTAGGCAACACTGTGCCAGATTATGAGCGCCTAATTGACAACGGAGACGCCGCGGCGGTCGCTTATTTGGCTAAGCTGCACGGCTTGCCAAGCTCTGATTGGCTGCGCCAGCTGGCTAGTCTTCTGCTTCTAGTAGATAACAAAAATTTGGGGATCTCCGGCTCAACGGACACGCCTAAGCTTCTGCCATTGTTAGTGCCGGCACTGCTCACTGTTGATGGACTGTCGGTGTGGCGGGTCGCTCAGCTGCTTCTGGATGCTGGGCTGGTGAGTCATGGAGTGAAATATCGGATTTCTAGCTTTATGATTCATAATATATTGGGATCCTGGATTTTTTAAACTATATTTGTAATTGAAATTAAGGTTAATGATTCATAACTGGGATATGAGAATTCAAGGTTTTTTAATAACAGTTTGTGTCTATGATTTCAAGATTTCTGATTCATAATTGGGACCTGGGGGATTTCAATATTTATGATTCATATAATTGGGATCTGGGGGGATTTCAAGATTTATGATTCATATAATTGGGATCTGGGGGGATTTCAGATTTATGATTCATAATTGGGATCATAAAGTAGCGCATATATATTAAGACAGAGTTTTGATTTTTATATGTAGATTGCTCTTTTATTGCAATTTACAATACAAACTCAGCCCAATACAATACAAATACAAACTCCAATCCCTTTCGCTTGCAGTCGGAACTGGCCGCCCGACAAAACTTGGACGCTTTGCTCAAAGCGGCCCGAGTCTCACTGCTCGAACTTGACGATGACAGCGATATTGACAGTATCTCCGATTCTAATAGCGACATTAGCAGCGGCCTGTCCGCTCTAGGCGAGTTGCTAACCATCGCTTGCCGACTCGGAGGATTCGGTTCCGCCTTGTCGCTTCATCGCTTGCACACCTGTCTGCGTATTATTCAATCCTGCCGCTGTTGCTGCTGTCTGGCCGAGTCTGGCGCAGTGAACTCAAGCGATTCAGCTGCCCAGCTAGGCATGGCACTGGAGGTTCGCTATGAGGATTCCGCAATAATGTCGCTGCCGTCTACTCAGAGATTGATGTTTCTCAAATTGACTGGCCAGATGATGCGGCTGACTGAACGAGCGTCGGATGCTGCGCCTGCGGTTGCGATCGATCAGGTGAGAGGAGTCGTTATTGCGATTGTTAAGTTACTGTCTTCCAGTTGTTCCTACCGATCACGAAATTCTTGCTTCGTTCTTTCTTTCTTTTATTCCTCCTTTTCTAGAAATCCCATATTCTCCTTTCCAGGCAATTAGACTTGATTCTCGTTTCATGGAAATCCCTCTCTCGTTTCTTTGAAACCCCACTTGCCCTTTGTTTCCTCGAAATCCCACTTGCCCTTCGTTTCCTGGAAATCCCTCTCTCGTTTCTTTGAAACCCCACTTGCCCTTTGTTTCCTCGAAATCCCACTTGCCCTTCGTTTCCTGAAAATCCCTCTCTCGTTTTCCTTGAAATCCCACTTGCCCTTCGTTTCCTGGAAATCCCACTTGCCCTTCGTTTCCTAGAAATCCCTCTCTCGTTTTCCTTGAAATCCCACTTGCCCTTCGTTTCCTGGAAATCCCACTTGCCCTTCGTTTCCTGGAAATCCCTCTCTCGTTTTCCTTGAAATCCCACTTGCCCTTCGTTTCCTGGAAATCCCTCTCTCGTTTTCCTTGAAATCCCACTTGCCCTTCGTTTCCTGAAAATCCCTCACTCGTTTCCTTGAAATCCCACTTGCCCTTCGTTTCCTGAAAATCCCTCACTCGTTTCCTTGAAATCCCACTTGCCCTTCGTTTCCTGAAAATCCCTCACTCGTTTCCTTGAAATCCCACTTGCCCTTCGTTTCCTGAAAATCCCTCACTCGTTTCCTTGAAATCCCACTTGCCCTTCGTTTCCTGAAAATCCCTCACTCGTTTCCTTGAAATCCCACTTGCCCTTCGTTTCCTGGAAATAATACTTACCCCTCATTTACTTACCGGAAAACCCACTTACCCATCGATTCCTGGAAATCTCACTGGACTCTCGTTTCCTGGAAATCCCAAATGCCTCTCGTTTCATGGAAATCCCAAATGCCCCTCGTTTCCTGGAAATCCCACTTACCCCTCGTTTCCGGGAAATCACACTTTTATTTCTCCGAAAATGCAACTTCTTCCTTTTCTATTAATACCATTTATTTTCCTTTCCTGAAAAATCACATGGTTTTGTAATCCTTTAATCACCTAGACGCCCAGCAACGCGACCCTAATCAACCTGGCTAGTCAGGCCATCGACACTCTTCGACTAGCTGGCCGCCCCTTAGCCGCCCTCACCCTGGCAACTCTGCTAAGCGAATTACAAGACAATACGGACTCATTAGGTGCCGCGGACAGTTTGCCGTCAATCTGCCAGGACCGCTGTCATGCGCTACTAACTGGACTGTTATCTCAGCGTCTGGAAGCGAAACTAATCGACAAACAGCTGTGCCAGTCCGCCGCCTGGTCTCTGCCGGAATCCGTTGGCCAGTCCGTTCTACGACGGGTCGCGCAGAAATCTCGGCACTCATACAATCGATTGGAGTTCATCGCTCGCCTAGCCTATCACTATGGTGCTCAGCGGGGCAATCCTGAGCACGCTAAACGGGCACTGGCACTGGCTAAGGGAGCCTATTGGAGTAGGACTCTGTCCGCTTTGGGTATTAAGATTGGCGACTTGACGGTGAGGAATCTAACTATCCTTAGATCCCATCAATTTATCCCATCCCAGATCCCATCAATTTATCCCATCCCAGATCCCATCAATTTATCCCATCCCAGATCCCATCAACTTATATCATCCCCAGATCCCAAAAATGTACGCCATCCTAAGTTCTCTTAATCCGTTGTCTCTACAGATTCGAGAATCCTAGCTACAACAACAGCTGGAACCTTTATTAGATTGCACTTCACTTATGAAAATATTTCCCAGATCCTACAGTATACACTTTTTGCAAAGCGATATTCACCCTTACTATATCTGTCTGCTAATATCGCAAATATTGATTAGGCACCTGGCAAAGCGGCTGAATGCGCCGAGACTCTGTGCAGTCTACCTGTGTCTAAATCGCTGCAGCCTGATTTACTGCTATACTACTGTCAGCAGTATCAGCAGCCCGCTGCCGCTCACCTGCTGCGCTACCTCGAAAATCTATTGTTTCCGCAGTCTGGCAGTCAGGTGTGTTCTTGGCGCTTTTAATGCGCTTTTGCTTTTCTAAATGTGGGTTGTCACCTTCCTAGATTGTCAGTTACTGGGCCAGTCTCATCCTCAGTTGCTGGGCCAGCCTCATCCTCAGTAGCTGGGCCAGCCTCCCAGATCCTCAGTTAGTCGCTGGGCGAGTCTCCCAGATCCTTAGTTGCTGGGCCAGCCTCCCAGATCCTCAGTCAGTTGCTGGGCCAGCCTCCCAGATCCTCAGTTGCTGGGCCAGCCTCCCAGATCCTCAGTCAGTTGCTGGGCCAGCCTCCCAGATCCTCAGTCAGTTGCTGGGCAAGCCTCCCAGATCCTCAGTTGCTGGGCCAGCCTTCCAGATACTCAGTCAGTTGCTGGGCCAGCCTCCCAGATTCTCAGTCAGTTGCTGGGCCAGCCTCCCAGATTCTCAGTCAGTTGCTGGGCCAGCCTCCCAGATTCTCAGTCAGTTGCTGGGCCAGCCTCCCAGATTCTCAGTCAGTTGCTGGGCCAGCCTCCCAGATTCTCAGTCAGTTGCTGGGCCAGCCTCCCAGATTCTCAGTCAGTTGCTGGGCCAGTTCCCTCATCATCCCCATATCTGACTGGTGCCGCACACGCAGGTGGAGGTCAGCCAAGGTGCCGTGAACCTGGCCGGCGCCACCCTTGCCGTACTGAAGCGGGTGAGCCATCCGGACGAGCTGCTCAACCGTCTACTCGGCTACTACGCTCAGTTAGATCCGTACGAATACGAGTCTATCGAGCTGATCTGCTGCAGCCTGCTAGCGATGCCGCAGTGCCCCGAGGCCCAGGCTGCTCATTGTAGCAGAGCTCTGCAGTTGCTCGCTTCGTTGAAGCGCTACAGACGAGTGTCTCAGATTAGCAGCTACGAGAGGAACTGGTGAGGACTTGTCAATTCTGACTGCGTGACGCTGTGACACCTCCAATTCTGAATGCGTGACGCTTTTGATTCTGAATGTTCGACGCCTCTGATTCTGAATGTGTGACGCCTCTAATTCTGAATGCATGACGCTTCTGATTCTAAATGCGTGACGCTTCTGATTCTGAATGTGTGACGCCTCTGATTCTGAATGCGTGACGCTGTTGTGTCTTTAATTCTGAATGCGTGACGCTTCTGATTCTGAATGCGTGACGCCTTCGATTCTGAATGCGTGTGACGCCTCCGATTCCGAATGCGTGACGCATCCGATTCTGAATGCGTGACGCATCCGATTCTGAATGCGTGACGCTGTGACACCTTCAATTCTGAATGCGTGACGCTTCTACTTTTGAATGCGTGACGCCTCCGATTCTGATCACGTGATGCTGTGACGCCTCTAATTCTGAATGCGTGACGCCTCTGAATCTGAATGGTGACACCTGTAATTCTGTACTTATAATGAGTGTGTCTGGTGTCCTGGCTCAGATTAACGCGTTGCTACATTAATTTTATAAACTTATTTACGCTCTGTGCCCTTGTTTACGCTCTGTTGCATATCCGCATTGAAACCGCAGGTACCAGAAGCGAATGCAGCGGCCAGACCTGGCCGAATGGTACTTCACCTCAGCGTCCGCCATCAATTCGAAGTCGTCGCGTCGTTTAAATTTATTCGCCCTACTGGAGCCCAAGCTGTACAAAATTGTGAATCCAGAATTAAGATTCGACACTCTGGACTATTGGCTGGGCGTGTCCGATCTCATTGGCATATCCGAGACCGAGCTTAAACTTTCCGCCGCTGATAAGATATTCGAGGAAGCGTTCGGTCACTCGCATCTGCAGCACCAGCAGCAGCAACAGCACGAGGCTAAAGTTAATAATTGGGCCGCCCAACCCGACTTAGCCAGTCAGATGGCTGTGGCAAGGATGGAAAAGGTTTGCTGTTGTGTCACTCGCTTAGGGTTTGTTGTGTCACTCGTTTAGGGTGTGTTGTGTCACTCGCTTAGGGTGTGTTGTGTCACTCGCTTAGGGTGTGTTGTGTCACTCGTTTAGGGTGTGTTGTGTCACTCGCTTAGGGTGTGTTGTGTCACTCGCTTAGGGTGTGTTGTGTCACTCGCTTAGGGTGTGTTGTGTCACTCGTTTAGGGTGTGTTGTGTCACTCGCTTAGGGTGTGTTGTGTCACTCGCTTAGGGTGTGTTGTGTCACTCGCTTAGGGTGTGTTGTGTCACTCTTTTAAGGTGTGTTGTGTCACTCGTTTAGGGTGTGTTGTGTCACTCGTTTAGGGTGTGTTGTGTCACTCGTTTAGGGTGTGTTGTGTCACTCTTTTAAGGTACAGTGTTGTGTCACTCGCTTAGGGTGTGTTGTGTCACTCGTTTAGGGTGTGTTGTGTCACTCTTTTAAGGTATGTTGTGTCACCCGTTCAGGGTGTGTTGTGTCATTCGTTTAAGGTGTGTCACTGCGCTGTCACTGTATGGTGTCACTGATATGTCAATGGTGTCACTCAATGGTGTCACTGATATGATCAATGGTGTCACTGGTATGATCAATGGTGTCACTGATATGATCAATGGTGTCACTGGTATGATCAATGGTGTCACTGGTATGATCAATAGTGTCACTGGTATGATCAATGGTGTCACTGATATGATCAATGCTGTCACTGGTATTATCAATAGTGTCACTGGTATGATCAATGGTGTCACTGATATGATCAATGGTGTCACTGGTATTATCAATAGTGTCACTGGTATGATCAATAGTGTCACTGGTATGATCAATGGTGTCACTGATATGATCAATGCTGTCACTGGTATTATCAATAGTGTCACTGGTATGATCAATGGTGTCACTGATATGATCAATGGTGTCACTGGTATTATCAATAGTGTCACTGGTATTATCAATAGTGTCACTGGTATGATCAATGGTGTCACTGGTATGATCAATGGTGTCACTGGTATTATCAATAGTGTCACTGGTATGATCAATGGTGTCACTGGTATTATCAATAGTGTCACTGGTATGATCAATGGTGTCACTGATATGATCAATGCAACTAGTGTCACTGGTATGATCAATGGTGTCACTGGTATGATCAATAGTGTCACTGGTATGATCAATGGTGTCACTGATATGATCAATGCTGTCACTGGTATTATTAGTGTCACTGGTATGATCAATGTGTCACTGATATGATCAATGATCAATAGTGTGTATGATCAATATCACTGGTATGATCAATGGTGTCTGGATAATGCTGTCATCAATAGTGTCACTGGTATGATCAATGGTGTCACTGATATGATCAATGGTGTCACTGGTATTATCAATAGTGTCACTGGTATTATCAATAGTGTCACTGGTATGATCAATGGTGTCACTGGTATGATCAATGGTGTCACTGGTATTATCAATAGTGTCACTGGTATGATCAATGGTGTCACTGGTATTATCAATAGTGTCACTGGTATGATCAATGGTGTCACTGATATGATCACCTCGCTCCCGTACAGGTGCTAACTAGCGTATACGATTCGGAGCGAGCTTTGCACGTGGCATTCGCCATGCTGAAGCGAACTAGCTTGGGCTGGTTGAAGCTGCGCATTACCCGAATCTGCCTGGCAGTTTGCCAAGCCTGGTCTGAGACTGAAACTACCGCTGCGCCGCCGCAGCCGCCTGCGACACTTCAACAGCAGAAACTAACCGGCGGTGCCGCGCAACAGTCGATTCATCGGGCCGAAGCTTCGTTGAAACGCTATCGCGACATTCTAGAAGCTCTTGAATGCGAGCAGGCACTACACGCCAACGGATTAAGCGACTGCTCAGATTTGGCTAAGCTGTGCTCAAGTCCTAGCGAACTGCTCAATCGACTGGTCTCGGCCGGTGAAGCCGAGGCTGCCAGTCAGGTGGCCGAGATTTTGGGCGCAGATCTGTCAGCTGTGGTTGCTAAGCGCGTGCAAGATTGGCTAGGCATTAAGCCGGCTGGATCGGGGGCCGATGGCTCGCCTGGTGAGTTGGCTGGGAGGGGCTTCTGATTAATGATGTTTGATTTTTTGTTAGATAGGTATCAGATAGTACTATCGCAGCATTAGGGTTATCGAATCATTCCCATTAGCTACCTAAGGATCACTCCTACTTGCTCCCTAGGGATCACTCCTACTCGCTCCCTAGGGATCACTACTATTAGCTACCTAAGGATCACTACTATTAGCTACCTAAGGATCACTCCTATTAGCTCCCTAAGAATCACTCCTATTAGCTACCTAAGGATCATTACTATTGGCTACCTAAGGATCACTACTATTAGCTACCTAAGGATCACTACTATTAGCTACTTAAGGATCACTACTATTAGCTACCTAAGGATCACTCCTATTAGCTACCTAAGGATCATTACTATTAGCTACCTAAGGATCATTACTATTGGCTACCTAAGGATCACTACTATTAGCTACTTAAGGATCACTACTATTAGCTACCTAAGGATCACTACTATTAGCTACCTAAGGATCACTACTATTAGCTACCTAAGGATCACTACTATTAGCTACCTAAGGATCATTACTATTAGCTACCTAAGGATCACTACTATTAGCTACCTAAGGATCACTACTATTAGCTACCTAAGGATCACTACTATTAGCTACCTAAGGATCATTACTATTAGCTACCTAAGGATCACTACTATTAGCTACCTAAGGATCATTACTATTAGCTACCTAAGGATCACTACTATTAGCTACCTAAGGATCATTACTATTAGCTACCTAAGGATCACTACTATTAGCTACCTAAGGATCACTACTATTAGCTACCTAAGGATCACTACTATTAGCTACCTAAGGATCACTACTATTAGCTACCTAAGGATCACTACTATTAGCTACCTAAGGATCATTCCTATTAGCTACCTAAGAATCACTCCTATTAGCTACCTAAGAATCACTCCTATTAGTATTAGCTCCCTAAGGATCACTCCTACTCGCTCCCTAAGGATCACTCCTACTCGCTCCCTAAGGATCACTCCTACTCGCTCCCTAAGGATCACTCCTACTCGCTCCCTATGGATCACTCCTACTCGCTCCCTAAGGATCACTCCTACTCGCTCCCTAAGGATCACTCCTACTCGCTCCCTTTAGGGATCACTCCTATTAGCTCCCTATAGATCACTTCTATTAGCTCCCTAAGGATCACTCCTATTAGGATCCTATTAGCATTAATTTTAGATCAATTGCATCTTTAGATAAAGTCTCATAGCTTTCATTGAAATCTCTCTGCTTGTAGGCAGCGATTCGCAGCAGAGCCAATCAATGCTGGACCTGAGCGCCGACGCTCTGCTATCAGTCAACGTCTGCGACATGATGTCCCAGATGCAGCAGCAACAGCGCGATGAACTCGACCAACTGCTGGACGATGAGCAGCGCTTGGCCGACACGGCCGACTTGATTGTTCGCCTCGTGCAGCGCAGCGACGATCGAGCTCGTTCTGCCTGTCTGGCCACCGTCAGGGACGCTTGGGACTCGGAGGATTGGCGGCCTAGCGGCGTGTTCCTCGCCTGCGCCAGGGTGCTGCACCGCCTGGAGGCAGACTCCAGACTGGCCGACGCCTGGCATATGAGGATCTGCGAACTGCAGGTAAGGGGTTTTTAATAATAGGGCTGCTTGCGCCTGTCCCGTCCGTCCTGCTGTGTCTGTCTGTCTGTCTGTCTGTCTGTGTCTGTCTGTCTGTCTTAGTGTCTGTCTATCTGTCTGTCTGTCTATCTGTCTGTCTGTCTGTCTGTCTGTCTGTCTGTCTGTCTGTCTGTCTGTCTGTCTGTCTGTCTGTCTGTCTGTCTGTCTTAGTGTCTTAGTGTCGTCTGTCTGTCTGTCTGTCTGTCTGTCTGTCTGTGTCCGTCTCTCTCACAGCCAGCCCTCCTCTCCCCGTTGCCAACCGGCGCAGGTCCGCGCCCACTTCGGCATCGGCATGGGCAGCCGGCCGCTGCCCGCTTGGCCAGTGGGACTCGGCCATAGACATCGGCATGCTGGCCCGTTCCGCTCGTGGCGAAGGCGAGCGCGGCCTGGAGCTGCTCTGCGCGCCTGCTGCTGGCTCGCGTGGCCCTGACCGGCCCCGCTGGGCTGCCGACGCAACCGACGACGCCGCTGCGAACTTTTCGTCGACGCCGACTCCGACATCGTCATCGTCCAGACTGGCTGATCCCAAGCTCTGGGACTGCCTGCTTCGCTCGGCTTGCAAAACTCGCAATACCAATTAGCTATTCGCCTATTGGGCTTGTGTTCGATTCTCCTAATCTGCGGCTGGTCTGCGCTCTCTGCCTGCTCTGCTTGAAGCCGCCCTGTCGGCTGTGCTGGAGCAGCCGCAGCTTCTTCGCCAGGCCGTATTCGCCTGCCGAATCAATACGGCCCAATTTCCTGCCGGCTTTCTTAGTAAACGATTGCGCGCCGATTTGAAATTGCACGGCGTGTCTATCGAGTGACTCGCTGGCATGTACGTCTGCTAATTAGGGTTTGTAGGTTGCTATGATTAGTCAACTGGCATTTTAGTTTAGAGTGTAAATCGGAACGTTACAATGGTTCCTAGTTTTAATAAAGTACATACTGACTAATTTTAGGGCCTAGTATCTGGTAAAAGTACATTATGAGTATTTCTAGAGATCTTAATACGATAGAAGTACATAATAAATGACTCCACTGATTTAGATGGTAAAAGTACATTCAAAATGTTTCTAGGAATTTGGATCTGATGAAAGTACTTTCTGAAAGGTCCTAGCGCTTCGGTTTGGTAAAAGTTCATTAAGAGTGGTTCTAAAAATTTCGATTAAAAATACAATGTAAATAGATCTAGGGTTTTGGGCGCGTTTAAAGTACTTTCTTAGCCATTCTATGTATTGAGATCTTGTAAAAGTACACTATAAAGGTAGCCTGGTTTTGAAGGTCTTCTGACTTATTAAAACTACTTTCTTAATAGTTTCAGGACTCTTATTTCTAAAAGTACCCCTTTGAGCTCCTCTTGAGAGTCTTATTAATTTAGCTATGGCGCGCAATTGCGATGAAGGGAGTTCTACTTGAGAAAAATGTACCCAGTATCAATATTGTATTGAGCTTTCCTCAATAGTCTATTAATCTAATCGAAGCATTTTGCTAAATTGTTAATGCATTTTTTAATTTATTTGGCAATTAATATTCTGTCTCTGATATACCCAAAGTCACAGCAAATGCATTACATTATTTTTTTGCTAATTTCTGCTCACTCCTAATTTTGTCTGCTTTTGGTGGATATTTATACACAGTTTTCTTTCGTGTTACCTTATTGGGTGCTTTATAGTAATAATTTAAATTATTCTTCGTATTTAATACAATTAATTGTTGCAAATTATTTTTCATTATTTTCTATCATATTTTGTCGACAAGTATGGGCAAATTAATTAATTATATTAGTAATTAAGAGCTACATCTCTGTTTTCGAATTAAAATGCACTTTTTATGTTACTATTAGTGTGTAGATAGAAATAGCTGATTAATTATGAATAACTTTTTTCAGTCAAGTTAATTAGTCAAGTCAACTTAAGCCTGCACTCAGCCATAGACAATAAAGCCAATCAAAGCCACTGCCATAGAACTACTCTCGGCCATAGACAATAAAGCCAATCAAAGCCACACTGCCACAGAACTGCACTCGGCCATAGACAATAAAGCCAATCAAAGCCACTGCCACAGAACTGCACTCGGCCATAGACAATAAAGCCAATCAAAGCCACTGCCACAGAACTGCACTCGGCCATAGACAATAAAGCCAATCAAAGCCACACCGCACAGAAACTGCACTCGGCCATAGACAATAAAGCCAATCAAAGCCACTGCCACAGAACTGCACTCGGCCATAG
>NIVC01002764.1:0-25000 GCA_002269645.1 Macrostomum lignano
TTATAGTTATGCCTATCAGTACTTTAATAGCTAATATTTTTGTCTATACTATATTGTATACCTTCTCTATAATTCTATATGGACCAATGAACTATGGTACACTAAAAGACCTGATTGAATTACTAAATCCCAATCCTAATCCTAACCCTCCCCAAAATATTTTCAATTCCAATCCTATTCAATAACTTCATTCCTATTTAACCTCTATCTTTGGATATTGGAGTTTTTAACTTTGCTAAACTTGACCTTATAAAGTTTCAATTTTTATCAAAATGGCTACTTTTTTAGTTTTGATAGTATACAATTTAGACCTTGTGAAATTCCAAGTTTATCAAACATTTCTATGACTTATATAACTTATATAACTTCTATGATTTATATAAATTATATATTATATATACCTCCATTTCTATATTATTTATAACTGTTTGATTATAAATCTATGTCTAAATGGTTTAGATATAGACCTTATTTAAAAAATATTTGCTTAAGATTATAGAAACTTAGCTGAATAATATATATATATATATATCAATAGTTCAACTTATATATCAATAGATAAACTTATACAAGTCATAGAAGTTATGATAAATCACGATATAACATAGAATTCTTGCATCTACACTAGCATATAAAACAAAAAATTGCAACTTTTTGGTATACAATTTCATATTAAATCTAGGCCTAATACAATTTTACCAATATTAAAAAATTAATATAGCAGATTATTAGGCCTACTATTGATAAACTTGATAGACAGGTTAATTTTTGTTTTTCTAATTAATTGCCTACTTTATTTAATAGTCTAAATCATGAATTATAATATATAATGTAAAAATTATAATAGGCCCTATCTATATTTCTATATTATTTTATTTTATTTCTAAGAAATATAGTCTCTAAATAAGTTGGCATATAAGTAAAGGTCTAATTTTAATTTTAATATAAAAAGTTTTTTATTTATATCTGTGTAATATTAACTTATATCTGTGTAAAATTGAAAAAACTAGAATTTTCATTTTGGTATATATCTGCTATGATCTAAACAGTATTGGGCACTGTTAATAAAAATCTTAACTTCCATTAATGGCAAGTGTTAGTGTTAAAACAAGAAAATCTTAATTTATTAACTTTTAAATTTGTTAAATAAACTGAAAGTTAACTGATAGTTGTTAAAAAGCATTAATCTGTTAAAGTTAACCTAGAAAATATAGAAATCTTGTACTTTTTTTCAAAACAGACTTCAAAATATACTATCTTTGCTTTTCCATCTTTTTAGGGAAACACAGAGGTCATCTAACTGGTTTATAAGCAAAAGTAATACATAATAAATTAAAAAACTTGTATGTATAATACTACTAAAAGTAAGCATACAGTAAAAGAATTAACTTATTTCTTTAAAACTTAAAAGCTAATTAGTTAATAATAAAATACAAATAGAAGAGTTGTTTCATTAGCATTAGCAGGCACAGGAGAAAGTTATGAAAGATTGGGAAAGAAGTGAGATCAAAGTGATCAATGCTCACACAGGGGCCATAGCATAGCAATAGTGCAGCTACTCTGGTGTGCCAGCAACCTAGGCTTGATTCCAAGTGCAGTCACATTAATTTGGGGCTCAATTGGAATCTTGGCTTGGCTTTGCTTATGTAATTAACAGCTTTGAGAGCCAACCCCCTTAAGGCGCAGATCATACTAGATGCACAACCAAACAAAAATTGATTAATTTTAAATACATACCAAAAAAGGTAGTACAAGCCCATTCTCAAAAATGTGCCAGTGTTGCAACAATAAATGACCTTTTTTACATTGTGACAATAAATAACCTTTTTTAAATTGCATAATAAACCCCTATTAGCAAACTTTTTGGTTGATTTTTCTGCTTTTTTGGCAATTTTTTATAGCAAAAAATTGATACACACAAAGATTTGTTTAAATGCTTTCTACAATTTTAAAAAAACTAGAAAGCTTGAAATTTATGCTAAATAAATTTATGCTATATGCTACAATAATTCTTACATTTGATTCTTTAAAGTGCATGCCAGGCTTACATACACACATCTGTGCACGGCTAATTTTGACATGCAAGGCCAATGCTGCCCAAATTTTTGGACATATACTAGATGATCTGGAATGTGGCTGGTGCCCAACACTGGATCTAAATTATGGTATAAGTATATAGGCCTAAGTGTGCAATTTTCTTTTGCACTATACAATTTTTCCTAAATGCAATATAATAATATTATATTACAAGAATTAGGCCTACATTTTTTGTACAAAAATTCTATATTGATAGGCCTATATATAGTTCAATTATTAGATATAGGCCTAGCCATAAGCCTAGAATATCTAATAGATCAAAATTTATTTATCTTTACTTTACTGTCGCCTATTATGTTATGCCTATATTATAGGTGTATACTAAAATGAAAACTAGGGCCAATTTTTAATAGGCTATAATTGTAGAATACAAATTTTATGTGTCATATAATTAAAGCATTTACATAAATTATATATAAAAAGGCACTGACTAGACTATAGTCTTACATAAGTCCGATGATTTTTTTGATAAGTTCCTGATAAAGCATTGTTATGTGTTGAGCCATGTGGCTGAGAGTGAGTGGCTGAATTTCCTTTTCTATTCATATTAAAATGTTTTATTTGACTTTAGATGGGTGGCTGCAGAGAAGCGTAGGAATATATAAAAATTTAAATAGAGAATTGAATTCACATAGGCCAAGTAACTAGGCCTAGGCCTAGACTTAGTAGGGCAAACAGTAAACACTAAAAATGAGCTAAAGAGCTACGAGAACACTCAATTACATTTAAAGTAGACTAGGCTTAGCTGCATAAAACTAAGAGGCATTAATTCAGTGACAGTCTGGATTTGGTCTATGTTTTATGACTATATGCTATGATTATGAAGTGAAATGTTAATTTTACAAAGCCGCAAAGGAGTAATTTAAAAACTTGGCTAAATGAATTGAAGAGCCAATAAATACACGGTTTGACGCTTGCTATCAATATTTAGATCCTCATCTACGGACTACTAGGCCTAGGCCCTACACTAAGACTAAGCTAACTCTCTCTCATATTCGCTTGAATTTAATTTGTACTTCTAAAATTTAATTCTGGGCACTGAAACATAAGATGGGTAAAACAAAAAATAAACAACTTTTATATAAATATAAATCATATATATAAATCATATTTAAAAGTATGAATTAGAAAGAGAATAAAATAAATTTTTTTATGTTTTTTATTTTTTGCTACTTATTACAACTCCGAATTTGTACTTATTCCGTACTGTAGGTTGCTTTCATTAAAATACGATACGTAATACAATACACGTCTAGTCGCACAGTCGCTGATAAAGGCAACACCGTTGGCCTGATCAGGCGACTTGGCATCTTCTGTCAAACAGTCGACCAACCTCCGGGTCCGCGCGCTTGCCCCCGCCGGAAGTGGGCCCGCTGTGTCCACAGCAGAACCTCCTGCAGCGGTTCTCGCGGCAGTATGACTCGGCGCGGATGACGTTACCCGCCAGCTTCAGGCGTCGCTGTCGCAGGGTCACGCTGGGAGGGCTCAGCTTGGCCCGTTGATAGAGGGCTTTGTTGGTGACGTGTTCGGCGTGACGGTGGATGTTGAAGGTAGCGCGTGAGTGTACCGCTTTATGATTGTCGCTCTCCAGGACCTCCGTCATGGTCTATATAGAGGAGCACCGTTTCCACAACCGCCTGGAACAGTCGGGTCTTCTCAGCTGGTCCGACAGGGCGTCGTTTTGGAGCACGTACGACCAAAGACAACTATCATTGGTCTTGTCATTATTTTAAACGTTTTTTTAAGTGACAGACCAATTTATCATAAAAAATCGATTAATGCGTCGTTAGAGCAGCATGTGAGGCACAAAATAGTGGAATTAGAACTTTCTCTGACACTGTTAAGAGACCCAATCACTGTTTTAGTGTTGAAAATCGTGAAATTTCCTATCTCCGTAGTGTACTTTTCTGGTGAAACCTGCCTTTAAAACTTTTTTAAACGAAAAGCTTTATGAATTTCGATAGACCAATAAGAATTAAGGCACAACATATCACAAGATGAACACTGGATCTGCCTCCTATCAAAAACAATAACAATTTTTGTGCTGAAAAAATTAAAACCTCCTATCTCTGTAGTGTATTTTTCGGCGAAAAGTTGCCTTCAAAACATTAACCATAGATTTCGAGTGTTGCGTCCTATATTTATGTTACTTGAGTAGTCCTTGCGTACGACACGCACTGAGCGGAAAGCCACCCACGCGAGCCCTCTGCGGCGCTGCAGGTCCTCATGGACGCTGGGCACGAGACCGCCAAGGTACCAGAATTTCTCGCATCGGGGAAGCAGTGCTGCAGTCGTGCTGTCCCAGCTGGGAAGGCGAATGTCCATTGGCAGGTCAGCTGGCACAGTCAGGAATTCCGTCTTCTTGGCGTTGATCTTGAGGCCGACTCTCGCAGCAGCGTAGCTGGGCCGTTAAGGAGGCGTTGAGCACCGGCAGCAGTGGATGCCAGAAGGGCGAGGTCGTCAGCATAGCCGAGGACAGCCAGCCGCTTCTCCGGGTGCCGGCTGCTCGTTCGTTCGCCTGCATAGGATGTAGCCGTCCGAGTTGTCCGGAAGCCCTGTCCGCAACACCCAGTCCAGGATAAGGATGAACAGGAAGAGATCGAGCGAGGGTATCTCCTGCAGGACTCCGAATGAGGTGGTGAAGAAGTTGGAGAGGCCGTCAGGTGCGATCACAGCAGCGAACGTGTCTTGGTTGACCGCTGCGATCAGCTTCTCTGGACATTGTAGGCTCGAAGAACTAAAAACTTCATGGAAAGCTTCATCACTTTATGGTATCACGCGTCCTCCTTGGAGTGCCTTGAGTAGCACTTTATTCCGCTGATCCAATTCGACTCAATAAATTTTTGAACTGGGCTAAATTTTCGCACTGGCCTCAAGCTTGGCCTCAACATCGGAAATAGCACATTGTAACACGTACATCTTATTATGAATTATGAATCGACTAAGCGTGTGGCGTAATCTGCTGTGCATACCTGCATGTACAGCGTACATGCGCATAAAGTTTACACGAGCTTTAAACGTTAGTTGCATGTAAGGGGGAAGTAGCGCGGACTGCAGCATTCATTTCATCTTAACTTCTTAAAATTTAAATCCAATTCGAATGCAACTAGTGATTAAGCGTTTAACGATACGAAAAGAAACAGTGGTTTGTGAATAATTAATACTTGACAGATACATGTACATGTATGTGTGATGTGCAAGGATTTGCGTATGAGCCGCGTTTTCAAGAATGAACTCCTTAGCAAATAAATTCACTTTTTATTTTCCGTGCTTCTGACTTTCTTCGAAAATCAAATTACTTTGGAGATCACTTCAAATGATACTCGTGAAATCCTTTATCACTTAGAAACAGTGCTGTCTTTTCAAGCATACACGCGAGTTGCAGAGAAAGAGAAACGTACAAACGGTTGTTTCCTCGTTTGTTGGATGGACACCTTATACATGTAAGTTTCCTATGCAGAAAACTGTTTCCTACCAGGAGATTTACATGTAGCCTCCATAAAGCTACATGTTTACACAGTACATTTGCCTCCCCCACTGCCCAGTCGATCGCCATCGCCTCGCGCCACAACAGCCGAAAACGGCCTCGGCTGCGGCGGCAATGGTATTGCGGAAGTCGCAGCGGTAGCGGGGCACAGAAGCGAGCAGAAGCAGTGGACTGATGAACAGCCGCAGTCCCGAGCACAGGCGAAGGATGAAGATTCCAGCCTCGTTCTCTTCGGCCCAGCCGAGCGGCTCTCCGCCGCGTCCGGCTGGATGCGACGTCTCCCGAAGTCGGTGGGCGAAGAAAGCGGAGCGCATTGAGGCTGTGCGGAAAAGCGTTGGTAGGCCCAACGCCACGAAGCCGGCGCAGCAGGCCAGTAGGCCGCGTCGGAGAGTACAGTGCAGATCCACGTCGATGACGTAGTAGGCTAGGCCTGCACGGCGCCTGCGGAGGCCGCCGCCGGCGACGCCACAGATGCAACATGCGGCGACAACTGCAACTGGAAGCAGGTCGCCTACTAGCAGGTCGCTGATTGGCCAAATCCACACTGCGAACTGCTCCGTTATTGGCCATCGAAGGGTCCAGCCGCAGTAGAATGCACCCTCGGCGTCACCGGAGCCGCCGCTTACCTTCACAACGGCCAGCGTCCAGAGGTGGTGGCCATTCAGCAGCAGCACGAGAACGAATGCCAGGATGACGCTGTTTTTCACCCACTCGGCTGTGTAGCGCTCGATTCTCGAGACAGGCTGGCGAATCATGCGAACCGTGTCCAGCGCCAGCGACACCTGTTCGGGGATCGTAAATACACATGGAAAAATAAATCAGAGGACTAAATAAAGGAACAAGCAAGCGGGTCAAGTGACACTCAGAAAGCATTATTTTGAGAGCGGCAATGTTCACAATACAAATGTGTTTTATGAACGGATTTCGAAAAGATTAGCTTTTTGTATACCCGCTAAATGAGGTTTCGCCATTGACAAATTCGCGCTGAGAAATTAACTACGGGGACAGGAACAGCTGGAATTTGATTGATTACTGGTCTCTGGTAGAAATTTATGAAAAAATAATTTGATAGACTTGTGACTGCACCTTAAACCAAACACTATTGTCAAGTTTGAGCTTAAAAAACTGAAAACTTCCCATTTCGCAAATACATTTTGCAGGGGTTTGTAGCCTGTAGGGGGTTGTAGCCTAGTGATTAGAGCGTCGGACTCACGACTTGAAGGTCGGGGGTTCGATTCCAATCCCACTGGAAAAACTTGTGTCCTTGAGCAAGACGCTTGACTCTGCATTGCTTCAGTTCACCTAGCTGTAAAATGGGTGCCAGCATTAGCTGGGGTAATTAAGGGTTTGTGTGGCGACCCCCCCCCCCAACAGCCGTACGCATCCTTTAGATGCGCCCGCGCAATAGCTGCGGCTGAGCTGCCGGTTGCACATCTGGTCCGATTGGGGCAGGTGCAATGAGTTATTACGAGTTATTTTTTTATTTTACAGCGAAGACCGCCCCCCTTCCGCGAGATTCGCACAATCTGCGAGTGCAACGACCCCTCTGCATAACTTGTCCATGTATGAATAGTTGGCTCATCTCTTCAACACAAGACTAATAGCTTTCACAATTGGGCTCAAGGACTTCTTTAGCCAACCACCACGAACAGCATACCTGTAGGGCCGCTTTAAAGTGGAGCAATGTTGAATAGAGCATGTTAATCAGCTGACACGTTGACTCGTCCATAATTGCCAGAGTGAGCAGCAGTTTGATGTCGAAGGCGGCCTGCAGCCAGAGGTCGAGGAAGCGGAGCCACAGCATAGCGGTGTCGAGCCCTGCCAGCAGTGCCAGGTACAAGCAGACTGGCAGCTGCCGCTTGCTGTACATCAGCATAAGGCGGCCGTTAAGGCAGTTCAAGCAGCTGCCAACCAGCAGCAGCAGCGGCGCCAGCACGTTACTCGTCAGCAGGATGCCCTCCAAGGTGAAGTCGCCGGAGCACAGCGGCTGCTGATCTTGACTGTCACTTTCTACAACTGAAGAGCTGCCGGACAGAGCTATTGTAGAGTTTTGACCTGCGGGCAGGGGAGTTTGAGCTCTTCAATTCCTTAATAGTGTCTGTAGGACTGTCTACTCGTATTTTAGTAGTCTATACGTTAGTACTGTTAATTATATGAAACTATCACTCAGAGAGTCGCTACAGAGACATAGAGAGAGTGCTACAGCATAGCACTTTTAAGACTCTGTCCTAGAGTGTGCGCAGCTGAGACAGCACCATTGAGACATTGTCCTAGAGTGTGTGCAGCTGAGACAGCACCATTGAGACATTATCCTAGAGTGTGTGCAGCTGAGACAGCACCATTGGGACATTGTCCTAGAATGTGCGCAGCTGAGACAGCACCATTGGGACATTGTCCTAGAGTGTGTGCAGCTGAGACAGCACCATTGAGACATTGTCCTAGAATGTGCGCAGCTGAGACAGCACCATTGGGACATTGTCCTAGAATGTGTGCAGCTGAGACAGCACCATTGAGACATTGTCCTAGAATTTGCGCAGCTGAGACAGCACCATTGGACATTGTCCTAGAATGTGTGCAGCTGAGACAGCACCATTGAGACATTGTCCTAGAATGTGCGCAGCTGAGACAGCACCATTGGGACATTGTCCTAGAATGTGTGCAGCTGAGACAGCACCATTGAGACATTGTCCTAGAATGTGCGCAGCTGAGACAGCACCATTGAGACAGTGTTATGCGCCATCAATGCACAATACCAGGGTATCAATACCAGATATCGGGACGCGGGCTGCCAGAGAAAAATTTCAAATCGTATTGACTTCGCCAAGTCCTGCGCCGGCCACAGATGAGCCTTCATTATGAAGCCATTTCGCGCGCATCCCATCCTGGAGTATTCAATTTGCTATCTTCTAATCTCTTCTATCTCTCTCTCTCTCTAATTATCTGCCCCTTCTGCGGGCGCATAAATCAGCCAAGCGATTGTAGCGCTCTACCCCCAATTTGTCCCTCCGCTTCATCGTAAAGCGGGAGAACTGCTCCCCTCTGCGTGTCCGATCTTCGTCTGCAGTCGTACGACTTCGCTCTGATGATGAGATTTTGTCATCCGCGCGGGCGGGACTGCACCCGCCTTCGCGCAAAACGCTGAGTGTAGCTTCTCAAGGGAGACGAAAATTTCGCCTCCGAGGACTAATTCACTTACGCCCGGCTCCTTGGACGGGTGAATTAATTTCTCCCAAACCGAACCGAACGTTCGGGAATTGATTGGAACAGGAAAAATCCAGGAAATTTTATAACACTTCGGCGGCACCAGTTTGAGAATGATTGAGAGGCTTTGTGGAAACGTAGCGAGACTGCCTTCAGTAGTTCTGTTGAATTTTTTTTACATGTACTATACTCAAGTCCAAAACGAGATCACATGCAAAAGCAGTTGTTACTCTAGTGAAATGATTTTTTTCTCAACCATCGACAGTTTTATCGAGTATACAATTAAAAGTCCGTTCCTCTGTCAGCGATAAAGACAGCCCCGTCACTTTATCTGCAACCAGCTGTCATTCTTTCATCTGCAACCAGCTTCCATCCCTTCATCTGCAACCAGCTTCCATCCCTTCATCTGCAACCAGCTGTCATTCTTTCATCTGCAACCAGCTTCCATACCTTCATCTGCAACCAGCTTCCATACCTTCATCTGCAACCAGCTTCCATCCCTTCATCTGCAACCAGCTTCCATCTCTTCATCTGCAACCAGCTTCCATCCCTTCATCTGCAACCAGCTTCCATACCTTCATCTGCAACCAGCTTCCATCCCTTCATCTGCAACCAGCTTCCATACATTCATCTGCAACCAGCTTCCATACCTTCATCTGCAACCAGCTTCCATCTCTTCATCTGCAACCAGCTTCCATCCCTTCATCTGCAACCAGCTTCCATACCTTCATCTGCAACCAGCTTCCATACCTTCATCTGCAACCAGCTTCCATACCTTCATCTGCAACCAGCTTCCATCCCTTCATCTGCAACCAGCTTCCATACCTTCATCTGCAACCAGCTTCCATCCCTTCATCTGCAGTCGAACCTCCGGTCCATCACTCGCAGCATTGTTCAGAAATCTAATGAACATATCTAAAAACATTTCTCTTACGAGCGCCGTCCGTAGCGGCTGGCGGCTCCTCATCGGCAGCCTCAGTCCACATGACACAATAGTAGTCGGTCAGGCGACTCGGGCACAGCCTGTTGCGGCTCCTATAGAAGCAGCCGCTGTTCACTACGTGGAACCTGCTGGTGTTCCGCCTGCGGGCCAGGTCGTCGTGCGGGTCGCTGGCGTGGCCGCCCTTGGCCGCTCTGAACCGGATTCGGCCGCCAGCACCGCCACGAGCCATGCCGAGATTTCCGAGCAGCACTCAACCGACTCTGCGGGTTCTGTTGGCAGCTGTATCACACAGATTTTTACCCGGGACACAGTTGAATTAGGCGAGATGGAGAAGCTCAATCCCGTTAATAGTCTTTCCTTTTCCCTCTTCTCCTTTGAGGTGTCGGTGCGAAAAGACGGGTGAGATCTGGGGCGTCGCAGTCTTCAGTGGCGCCTGAGAAATCAGTGCTTTGCTGCTAGATGAGCCTCTGCCTTCCTTCCTGCTATTCCCAGCTCAAAGGCCAATGGATGCTGGCTCAGATCTCTGCATCTCTTCTCATCTCTATATCCACCTCATCTCCTGAGGCGCTCCCAGCCTGCAAACTCGGCCTGTCCGTTTCTGCCTTCTCTCTCTCTCTCTCACCCTTGGCTCCCTTCTTTTTAACCCCCGCGGCAACAACAAGCATCGAAAAGAGAAGGAGCTGAGGCCATGGGAAGTCATGGCGCGAACACTCGCACACGCGGATGCGGTGTCATTTCTCTTCTCAAATTTCTGGCTCCGATGGTCGGATCTCGAAATGGGGATTTCCTCCAGGGAAAGATGGAAAGAAAATTAATTCTCAGCTCCAACAGATGTGACCGCCCATACATATTCCTATCCATGTCCATTAATTCTGCTCTCTTGGCGGCCAAATAAATCCCCAAGGTGATGCTCCGCAATCAGGCTTTGAAAAATTATCCGCAATGCCTCCAGAGACTGCATGCGGCGCAGCATCCCACTGCAACTGCCACTCCATAAAACCCCCGGGAATCAAACTTGCTTTGCTCAGGTGAGAAATCTTGATTGCCGTCTTAAATTGAATCCTCTTCATTGGTGCCTCTCATTCGACTCAAAATATGCACGGGCATCAATTCCCTCAGATATTTTTTCCGACAAAAACACTATACACCAGTGACGGATCAGCAGGGGCGAGGCAGTAGGGGGAAGTGCCCCCCCCCCCCCGAAATATAGTGATGGTGGCAGACAGCCTCTCTGAGTCATGACGGTAAGGACTGAGATGAAGCACGACTTGTTTTCGTACTTCTTATGTTATTCGTTTTGTGACTCAAAATTGCATAAATCTACGCTCGTAAAACGAATAGAAATTACTTGTTTGTTTGTTTCACTACGAAGCAACTGACTAAAACAAAAACAAAAAATCACTTCGCTATTTAATAAATAGTGCTCAACTTTTTGCTTGTTTTAGATTCCTAGATTTCGATAAGAGCGATTATTCAAATCAACAATGACAATGTTTCCAAGAAACAAAGAGCTTATTAAAGTACACACGTGTTTCATTTTTTGATCATTTGCATCTGGGTAACAAAAAATCAAAGCCGAATTCAATCATGGAACTCGAAAATGGTGCCAAAAATACATGTAATAGCAGCATTTTTGACTTGCAGTGACAGTTAGTTGGTCATTAGGCAGTTTAGCACTTTCTACATGTGGATGCCCTTTGACTCAATGCTGGCCACGGAGCTCCTCTTCATCCTGAAAATGACCAGCACCAGCAGGGCAGCCAACAGCAGCCCAGCCAGGTAAGAGGCCGACACAATCAGGAGGCGGATGTCGTGGCTCAGCAGACTGTTGTGAACCTCAGGTGCGGGAGTCGATCGCTTGTTCAGCTCGTCAATCTCCGCTTTGGCCTCCTGGAAGAAAAGAAATGTAGGGACTTACTGAGGTTTATCGAGGATTTTAATTTGGCTTTGCATTTGTGTTGAGTAATTGTTACATTTGTGTGATAATCAGCTCGTCCCTACCTGCAGCTTGTCCCGCTGGTCCCTCTCAGCGCACAGATCGAGGTAGCCAGCCAGCGCTCTGGTATCCCCATTGCTGCTGTACCGAGTGTACAGCAGAATGTAGTCAATCGGGTCGCCGTTGAAGCAGGGCTCGCTGGCCTTGACCGATCGGTACCAGGCCAGGCACTGGTCGGAGCAGCGGTACTGGTAGGCGTGACGGCACTCGCTGTCGACGCCCTTCTTGTACTTTTGAATCAGCTGGCCGGACTGGAGTGTCTTCACGTCGCAGCCGTCAACGATGTACTCTGTGGGGGCAAGGAGAATGTTTTTAAAACTAAATTTGGCAATATTTCATAGATTTCTACAGTTTCATCAGCTGCAAACATTCCAAGTTGACGGGAAAAATCCTAGAAAATCACATCTCCAGCAGCCTCGGCGCTCCTTTTATATTTACTTAACTGATGAGATGCGACGTCACAAACTTCCAACTTGCAGTCGAATGGAAAGTCTTGCTGCATGAATTCAAAATTGGGAATCGATGCGAAAGGTGCGAATCAGATTGCTTTGGTCACCTGGAGAACAAGCTTAGCACCTTAGTAACAGAATCTATTTTAGTTTTATACATGGAAAAAAGACTATGGCCAAAAAACTCATGCTTTTTCGGAACCTTATTGTACTTACATATCACTGTAGAGGGAAAGCCTGGGTGAATTTTTCCGGGCAATAGAAACCGATTGACCGAAGACTGGATTCAAAACTCTGTCTCTCTGTGGCCGTGTAACTGATAGCCAATATAGAAACCGTTCATTAAAAAGGTTAAAACAAAAACCTATTAAATAGTACTGCATCCAAATTGAATACTGAATAGGATAGAAGAACTCACTTTCCACACTTTTGAGACCCACAACGCAGTAGTCGACCTTGCCGAAGCTTGAACAGGCGTCAATATTTGGCCAACTGTGAGATTTCGTTAGGTTGTGCGGAAAGTACTGGAAGAAGCTGTAGCACATCTCCTCCTGGGTCGACTCGCCCCAGTAGACGCTGCGGTTGGTCTTGGCGGTGCTGTAGTAGCAGTCTGTGCGGATCTCGTCTCCCGGAAGATAGTCGATGGGTTGCTGGTACTCGAATACAATTGGAGTATTGTAGTCGTAGTTATGCATGGGAATGAGGTCTCGGACCTTCTGACCGTTGCGCCAGAGTGACACCTGTTGCAAAAATGGGTTGCTATTGTTGGCAAGTGGGCTAGTGTACTAAGATTAAACTAAGTTCAAGATAGCACAGTTTAGAGCTGAACAGTGGTACTCTTTTCGAGCTAAAAAGCGAACTGAAGCGCTCACCTGACCTCTGGTTCCGTACAGGTGCATGTGCATGATGCCCCAGAGCAGCTTGTAGCCGCCGTCCTGAGGCAGCAGCTCCTTCGAGGTGCGGCTGTCACTCGTGGCTGTGCGGTAAATCTCCTTTTGTCGTGGAGCCAAGTCCAGCTTCGCCTGACCGTACATCATCACTCCAGCGTCGTACTGCCTGAGCGTGGGCGAGAAGTACAGCTCAAAGCCAGACGCGTCAAACCAGTTCGTCACTTCTGCTGGATTGTTCCAATGCAGCTGCACAACAGCATACTGATAGCCCTCCAGGCCGAACGGCGCGCCAACGTCGTCCCTGTAGCAGTTCCCGGGCATGCCGAGGCTCCACAGGTCGATCAGACTGAAGCAGTTGGCAGCGCTCATGCCACACTCGAAGGGCGTTTCCAAAGGCACTGATATGGAACACGAGAGTTAAGCAATAGTTTTGCTAACTTCCAACGGCGTCGAGACTGGTGAATTAAAAGCAGTGAAAACTCACCGTTAGGCTTTTCTTTGCAACCGAAAATGGCCAAATGATGCAGCACAGCGGGGTTGTCAATGACTGGAACTGCGGCAATCATGTGCTCCTTGGTCCGATTGCTCACCTCATACGCCTGGCACATGTACGTGGTCTCCTTCGGCGGCACCTTAGTGCGGTTGAGTCGCAGCGACATCTGGCGAACGCCGGACTGGTGGATGGCGCTGCAGTTGAACTGCTCCGGGCACTTGAACTCGCCGTTCAGCTTGGCGCACTTCTCTGAGCCGACTGGCTCGCAGATTCCCGGATGTGTGACGTTGTCAGTGCGGCTCGGCTTGCCGCCTTCTTGCCAAACGCACTCGGGGTCGCCGAGCTCCTCGCCGTTGGTCCGGCCGTCACCGTCGGAGTCTTTGCGGCAGAGTTGCTGGGTCCACTTCTGCGAGAAGGCGGTTTGTAGGTGATAAAGTGTTACTGGCAGCACCTTCACTCAGGACTCAAAGCAACCATCAATCAGGGACTGATGGAACCCTCACTCAGGGACTGAAGGCAACCTCACTCAGGAACTGACGGCACCCTCACTCAGGAACTGATGGAACCCTCACTCAGGAACTGATGGTACCCTCACTCAGGAACTGATGGTACCCTCACTCAGGAACTGATGGCACCCTCACTCAGGAACTGATGGTACCCTCACTCAGGAACTGATGGTACCCTCACCCAGGGACTGAAGGCACCATCACTCAGGGACTGAACTCACGAATCCCTCAGCCTTCAAGTCGAGTCCAAACGGATTCCTCGGCCCCCCGCCGGCCTGATGGAGGTGCCCGACGCCTGGCCACAGCTCGTCGGCGTTGCACGGACTCTGGACGCCGTTTCCGTTGGGCACTTTGTTGGTATAGGTGGGATAGGCGGTTCCGAGTCGACTGGTCGCCACAACAACCAGCAAGATGGCGAGTGCCAGAGTGAGCGGTCTCATTTTTCAAAGTACAAAAGACACTTTGATTTCAGTTTTCTGTTCGCTTGGGTTAAGTTTGTTCTTATCGCAGCTACTTTCTGCTTGCCTTCTCCACTTTTATAACGGGCTGTTTCGCCAACGAAGAATTGCACTTTGCTATTAGCTGCTTGGAAACCAGATATTGATAATGCTGTACAGTAGTGCTTCATGGAATAAGCTTTTTTTGGAGATAGCAATTATCTCAACGCAGGTGACTAAGGCTTTATTAGTGCGTCAT
Source organism: Macrostomum lignano (assembly GCA_002269645.1). Lineage (NCBI taxonomy): Eukaryota > Metazoa > Platyhelminthes > Macrostomidae > Macrostomum > Macrostomum lignano. The sequence goes on from NIVC01002764.1 coordinate 14,759, forward strand.
TTTAACATCGGTGGCTTATTTTAGGGACGCTTCGACAGCCCGATAAGAAGTATACCAATGAGTCAGTGATTGTGGGGAGGTCAAGCAAAAGTACGAACCAACCGTACACCCCAAATATAGCTGTCTATCAAGTCTGTATTGCAGTGTCGCTTCAGCAAGCGAAATTTGACGAGTAGTTAAAAATCATACACATTTTTAACCATTCTTAAAGGACATTTCAGTCTACGTAGCTAGATGTCTACCATACACAATGGACATTGCACACTTATTGGATAAGTCTAGGACAAATATCATACGGTTTTTACACAAGATAGGCCACTCATTAACCACTTATGTGAACTCAACATCAACTATACTGAACTCAATTTCGTCAGTAGTCTCTGCTGTGCATGCATCATTCTTAGTTTGCTTGAGTAGCTTTTTAATTAACTCATTTTTGGGCATGTCCGAGGTACGAAAATTGACGAAAAACAGCGGTCGCGCTTTCCCTATTGCCGCGATACAAAGTGACCTATCTAGGAAATATAAGATCTATGGTCTATAGGGTATTGGTGTCACTGCCAGCCACTGCAACAACTCGTGGCCATAGACAATAAAAGCCAATCAAGCAGACAGCTCGCAATTCCAAACTGCAAGACAGCAAGAGGCTGCTGCTCTCTGGTGAAAAGACAATCAAGTAGACTTCAAAGTAAGCATTCTGGCCACAGAGCTTCAAAAATGCAAGATTAAGACAATGATGAAATGTATAAATCTAAGATTGCATAATTATGCGTTCGTCTTTATTGTTAGCGGAATGTTAAGCATACATGTAGATGAATTCTCATTCGGAGTTAACAGTTTTGTAATAGTGTGCGACAGAACATAAACTAAAAAATTGCTATTTAAACTGGGTTAAATATATGCGAAAAGTGCGTTTAATAAGACATTCCAAGATATATTGCAGTTTAAGCTTTATTGGAGTCAAGTTTAAAACATTTTAGCATCAATAGACACTGTTAAAGATTGGCAAAGACATTGTGAGAGAGTGTGAGTGTGAGAGAGAGTGAGAGAGAGAGTGAGAGTGAGAGAGAGAGTGAGGGAGAGAGAGAGAGAGTGAGAGAGAGTGAGAGAGAGAGAGAGAGAGTGAGAGTGAGAGAGAGAGAGTGAGAGAGTGAGAGAGAGAGAGAGAGAGAGAGTGAGAGAGAGTGAGAGAGAGAGTGAGAGTGAGAGAGAGAGTGAGAGAGAGAGAGAGAGAGTGAGAGAGAGTGAGAGAGAGAGAGAGAGAGTGAGAGTGAGAGAGAGAGAGTGAGAGAGTGAGAGAGAGAGAGAGAGTGAGAGTGAGAGAGAGTGAGAGAGAGTGAGAGAGAGTGAGAGAGAGAGAGAGAGAGAGAGAGAGAGAGAGAGAGAGTGAGAGTGAGAGAGAGTGAGAGAGAGTGAGAGAGAGAGAAAGAGAGAGAGAGAGAGAGTGAGAGAGAGAGTGAGGAAGAGAGAGAGAGAGAGAGAGAGGAGGGCGCCTCCAATCTCAGGCACGGACGCGGTACATGTAAAAAGGACAAACAAGTCAAGTTGATTAAAGTTGCCGATATTTCGAATTAGGTAAATTCTTTGTCAGGGCAAGTGAAAAGTAGCGACAAGTGGTGTTGTAAAAGTTATTAAATAGGCGGGTTAGAGGGGAGAGAGAGTAGACAGGTAGATAGAGAGCGTACGGTATGTACACTTGGTGTGAGTCGATAAAACACTATTAGAGTTGAAAATGCAAAATAAAAAACAGTGCACAAATAAAGTGAACCGCACGTGGGCTGCAGCGATCCTACACACGAAATAAATAATGGAATGGTGCGACTGCACCGGTGTCTAAAAAGGGTGTCTAAAAAGAAAGAGTGACTCTAAGCACTTTACAAAATGGACCTCAATAAATAAAAAAGGTGAACAGGCCCTCAAAAACTAAAAAGAGCAATTGTACGATAAGCAAAAGAGTAAAAGTAAAAAGTGTAATAAAAAAGTACAGGGTGTCAAGAAACAATAGAAATGTTGATGCAGAATAAATGCTGAGAATATACAAAAGCTGTGCTTGGGCTAGCGATGAGAATAAAAAAAATTCTAAGAAAGGAGCAATAAAAGGCTTGGTAGGTACCGGCACGGTCTGACAGAGGTAAGTAGTAGGGAAAGTGAAGTAAAAAATCAAAAGGAAAAAAAATAAAAAAATTCAATCAGTGGTGGACTCCAGTCGACTGGGACAGAGCAGCTGCCGGAGGTTCCGCCCTTTGGTGTAGGCGGGCAGCACCGGGGCCTCGCAGCACCGGGCCACGCGGTCCTTCACCGCGGCCACCAGGGCGTCCGACCTCGCACAATGGGGCAGGATCAGCGGGATGGCCGGGTTGTGCAGCGTGCCGGCAAGCTCGTTGACGCCGTGCGGGGTTCGAGTCTTTAACACCTCGATGAGCTTGGCCTCGTGGCGCTGCCGCCGCTCGTTTGCTCTGGGTCCCGTGCCGTCACGAGACCAGATGCCGGTGAAGGCGAAGTCCGCCAGACTGTGGCCATCACTGGTGAAATGGCGGGCCACCGGAGTGTCACGGGCGTGCCGGATGTCGCCGATGTGCGCCAGCATGCGGCCGCGGATGCTGTTGGCGGTCTCGCCTACGTAGACCGTGTGGTCGCACCGGCGGCAGAACACGGCATAGACGGCGTTGGTGGCGTTGCAGTCGATCCGCTGACTGATGATGAGCTGGACTGTCGTGGCTGCTGATCCGGGGCAGACGGAGGCGAACCTGGCGTGCGCCTGGCAGCACCTGCACAGCCGGGTCGGGTTGCACGGCAGAAAGCCGAATTCCCACCGTCTCGTCGGGTAGAAGCCCAGCTCCGTCAGCATCTCGTACTTGATCGTGCGCAGGAACCGCCGATTGTAGCCCTGGTGTTGCACTAGACTTGAAAACAGCCCGGTGCACGCTGCGTCGAAATCGGCCATCTGGGAACACCGCCGGGCGTATCTGAGGAGCTGGGACTTCACCACGCCCCGGAACGTCCGCTTCGGGTGGAAAGAGTCGCGGTGAATGAGCGTTCGGCTGTCGGTCGGCTTAAAATACACCTTAGTTGCCAGGCGCTTAACGTCACCCTCGCGGTCCCAGAAGACGGTGGTATCCAGGAAGTTGACCTCGGTGCTGCTGTAGCTCAGCTGCAACCTGATGTTCGGGTCGAGGCCATCCAGGAGCTCGTGGAAGCGGACCAGCTCGTCTCTCGTTCCGTGCCAGACGCCGAAGATGTCGTCGATGTAGCGCAGCCACAGGGCGGGCTTCTGCGGGCTGAGCTCCAGGCCCCGCTGCTCCCAGTAGCCCATGTAGATGTTACTGTAGCTGGGCGCAAACGATTTTCCCATGGCCGTGCCTTTCACTTGCAGAAAAAATTTTCCATCGAACTCGAAGTCGTTGCGCTCCAGGTTCAGCTTGAGCAAACTGAGGAGGCTCGCGTCCGGGCGCCGGGCGTCCGGGTGCTCTCTGAAGGCCCTCTGTACGCACTCGAGTCCGGCCGCGGTCGGGATGTTAGTGTAAAGGCTGGCGACGTCCATGGTGAACAGAAAGTTCTCGCCCCGCGCCGGGCAGGTGATGTCTCTGATGGCCGCCTGGAAATGATCGGTATCCCTGATGAAGCTGGGCAGCTGGATGACGATCGGCTGTAGGAAGCTGTCGATGAAGCGGCCGCTGGCATATGATTCGCTGTCCACGTCAGACACGATGGGCCGGCCTGGCGGGATGTCGCCGAGCGGCCACGACTCGGCAGGCTTGTGAATCTTTGGCAGGATGTAAAAGCGTCGCGTCCGGAACTCCTCCTTCGGGCAGAAGGCGGTGAACTGGCGTTTGTCGATAAGCCTGCGGTCCAGTAGCGACTGGAAGACGGCGCGGATCCTCTGGGCCGTAAAGCGGTTGATCGGCTCGCTCAGAGGCCGGTAGAAGGCCGGGTCGTCCAGCTGACGCAGGCATTCACGGACATAGTCCTGCCGGTTCAGAATGACCAGCTGGCTGCCCTTGTCGGCCGGCTTGATGACGATGGACTTGTCTGCCCGTAGATCTCGCAGTGCTTTCGCCTCCGCCTGACTGATGTTAGGAGCGTTCCTGCAGTCCCGGATGTTCTCCCTGACGTCGTCCAGCTCCGCCAGAGCGGCTTGAATTTCGGGCCGGAGGCGGCTCGGATCGATGCTGGCCGTTGGGCGGCGGGGAAGCGGCGGACCGTCGTTCACCGTCAGTTCGCGCTTGAAGCCGCGAGCCGCCGACACGGCCAGACGCTCGCCAAAGTCGCGGACGCCGGACGCCAGTGACTCCGCCGAGGTGCACCGAGGAGCCACTACGAAAGACTGGCCGCGCTCCAGCAGTTGCAGTTCAGTCGGTGCGAGAGCGCGGCTGGAGAGGTTCGTCACCCTCAGTTGAGGGGGCCCATGGCTCGCCCCCGGCCCGCTCAGTTTTTTGGAAGGTCGCCCACCGTCTCCAGGGTGACGGCGAACGCCCCATCAGCAGACTGTCGCTCCAGGCTGATCTGGTCCCGTCGGAATACCAGGTCCTTGGTGTCCAGCGTGATCAGGCTGACAGACCGGTAGCTGCTCAGGAGCTGGTTCGTCTTGCGACAGTTACTCTTCTGGAGCGCCGGCGCATCGGGGGGGCACACGGTCTGCACCACCCAGATTGACGCGCCGGGGAAAGCCTTCCTGATGTTGGTCAGGCTCATCTTCCAGAGCTTGGCGATGGAGAAGTCGAAGCTCTCACGGTGGAGGTCGTTGTTGCCGGCCCAGACGATGACGCGGCCCGTGTCGGGACTCGCATTCTCCACCTTGCTGATGTTCTTCAGGTAGTCCAGCGTGAGGCCCGGGAAGCAGTGCACCTCTAGGTCTGGCGAGGCCAGCTTCACGAATTCCACGTTCTGGTCAGCGATCACCAGAGTGGGCTTCTGCTTTGACCTCAGCTTCCAGTGCTTCTTGGCTCCGTGGTGGTAGATGACTTTGTTCTCCCGTAAGCTTCTGGCAGTCTTCGACGGTTGCATGAGGCTCCCGGAATCCGGAGAAGCAGATGGGGGCCTCTTCCTGGTGGCCGCCGGGGTTCCGGAGTCTGCGGCATCTTCGCTTGTCCGGGCGGTGACAGTCTCTGGGACACCAGTAGACGTAGTCATGGGGAGGGACACCTCCCTGTTTGTCGGAGTCTCAATTGAGGCACAGTCCCGTGCGGATGGCGCCGTAGAGTTCTCTTCATGAGCCGTCGAAGCTGACGAGGCCGCCGATGAAGCCGCCGGTACAGTCGCCGCCGATGAAACCGCCGGCGCAGTCGCCGACGAGGCCGCCGGCGCGGTCGCCGACAAGGCCGCCGATGAAGCCGCCGGCGCAGTCGCCGACGAGGCCGCCGATGAAGCCGCCGATGAAGCCGCCGGCGCGGTCGCCGACGAGGCCGCCGACGAAGCCGCCGATGAAGCCGCCGGCGCAGTCGCCGACGAGGCCGCCGACGAAGCCGCCGATGAAGCCGCCGGCGCGGTCGCCGACGAGGCCGCCGACGAAGCCGCCGATGAAGCCGCCGGCGCGGTCGCCGACGAGGCCGCCGACGAAACCGCCGATGAAGCCGCCGGCGCGCACGCGAAGGCGTATTCAGCATGCCAGTGAAGTATGAGACAGACTAGGCCCATGGGCTAAGGTCTGCGATGCTTCACGCCTGCCCCTATCTTCAGCAGGTCAAGGCTGGTGGGAGGTCTGCACCCTCTATTTGCCTCTGGCAGCCGCAGACCCCCCCCCCACGCTGTCTCGCAAGTCGACCCAGGGTACTCGTCCCCGCGTGTGTTCAAGGCAGTCCCTAGGGCTGCTGGACAGACTGGGCTCCGGCGCTGGCGACCCTATCCAGTGGCTTCGGCCGAATTTGGGTATGCGGGTCTGGCTCGCCAACCTGCAGGCCGTGGTACTGCTCAACGTACTCTCTAATGCCTAAGGTGTTGACCGTGCCGATGGGCTGGAAGGCCGGGGAGTAGTCCGGTCGCAAGCGGTCCCCCTCCTGGTGTCGGGCCAGCCTTGAGGGTGCTATTGGCCTACTGCCCGGTCAGGTGGAGCGGCCGGGTGGGTACCGCGCCCCTTTGAGGGTAGCCCACCAACCTTTTATCATGGCCTTCGAGCCGACTATGGATAAACAAGCTATTTCTAGGGACGGGGACCCTTCTAAACCCCAACCTCAGTCCGAAGGACCGGCCGGCCCTGCTGGCAGATCCCAACCGACTGATTCAACTGTGGCAAAGGAAGGACCGGCTGGCTCTGCTGGCAGATCCGACCAGAGCTACCAAACTCAAAATACCCTAAGACCTGCCAGCTCCGCTGGTGGATCTAAGGGAACCGCGAGCTCTGAGCCTAAAGGACCGGCCAAATCTGGCAGATCCGATGAAGCTCAGCGGGCTCGGCTTGAGCGCAAACGCGCTAAACAACGCGCCAAAAGGCAGGCCAAGAAGGGAGCTGCGGGGGCCAAAGCGGCGGCGTCCACCATGGATGCTGAAGCGACTGGAGTCCCAAGGCAACCAGGCGGGCCGGCCGGTGAAGCTCCAGTAGTTCAGCGGCGGCGCTCCCTGGAGCTGCTGCCGCGGCTGCTGAGGCCGAAACCACGGCGCAACAAATGGCCACTGCCAACAAGGAGGTTCCTTCGGGAGCTACCTTTGCGGCGAAGGCCAAGGCCAAAATCCCGGGAGTGATCATCCAAGGTCGCGACCAGGACTGGACCACTGATCAGCTTCAAAAAGTGTGGAGTGCTGTTGACTCCTATCTGATTGAGCTGACTGTCGAGGAGGGAATCTCCATCGGCGTTGAGCGGATGGTGCTGCGAAGCACATTCGTTCTTATTGCTCCTAGCAGCGAGGAGGACGCTCGGCGGCTGCTCCAGCGGCTACCGACGGTCTCCTTGGATGCTGACCTTGGTGGAGCTCTCTTTCTTCGCGAGGGCCAGCGTCCAAAGACGATACCCTATGTGGTTTTCGTCCCTGCTAAGAGCACCGCAGCTGGACCAGACGTTATTCGCCGGGTCCTACTGCGTCTGAACCCCGACCTCCCTGCTAGTGGACTGGTGTATCACCGCAAAGTCCGCAGGGGGGAGACGGGCAACTCAATTGTCCTCGGCCTTTCCAGCACTTGGGCGAGTCGGTACCCTAATGGATCCTCTTTCCAGCTGGGTGCCCTCAAGCTCAAGTTGCGCCGAGGAAAGTCTGCCAAAGGGAAGGCTACTGCCAACCCCGGCATCTCCGGCAAGAGCGGGGCGCAGTCTAAGGCCCAAGGAAAGGCGCAAGCCGATCCCAAAGCCAAAGCTGCATCTCGCCCCTCTGCTAGCAGCAGTTCGGCGACCGCGGTAACGGCTCCGGCCGAGCCCCGGGAACCAAACCTGCCAGTCGGAGAAGGAGTTGAGGACGAGGCCGGGTCTTCGGAATCCGAGCTCTCCTCGGCCACCTTGGTGGGGTCTGAAGGTAAAGATGCAGGTGAGGAAGCTTCCTCCATCCTGTCATCGGAGCCTGAGGACTCTGCTGGGGGGCCGGTGGGGGTGAGGAGGCCATGGACGTCGACCAACTCCCATCTCCCAGTCAAGCCCCAGCGGCCTGGGACGAGGACGATCTGTTGTCCAAGTCTCCTTGATGGCCCTGGGCTCTAGCCAGATATTGCATTTAATACAGTATGACTAAGCTCCACGCTGCCAAAGGAGCGACATTCTGTCTGCAAATAAATTTACAGCATTGCGTATCTGCGTCAGTAAATCTGATGAAGATTGCTGAGCTGTACAGGCCAGGCCTCATCCTGATCCAGGAACCCTGGATGCGCAACGGTAAGTTGCCCAACATTCCCTCTGGCTACTCTGATTTTTATGTGTGTGGCCCGGGAACAGCCGCCCTAGAGCGGCTATCCTCGCTGCTAGCCATCTCCAGGCTTGGCTGAGGACTGATCTCTCTGATGGAGACCTTTGCGTCATCCAATCTAATCATTTCTCTCCGCGTACGTGTCTTGTTGCCTCGGTTTATATCCCAGGCGACAGAGACCCTGCTCCCGAGAGTTTACTGCGCCTTGCGCAGTACTGCGAGTCCCAGAACGCTGAGCTGTGCTTAGGGGGCGACCTCAACGCGCACCACAAGCACTGGGGCAGCAAAGATACCAACACTAGAGGAGAGGAGCTTCTGGCCCTCATCTCTAACACAAACCTCATGCTCTGCAACCGCGGCAGCACTCCTACCTTTAATAATGGCAGATGGACCGAGGTCCTCGACGCCACACTCGTTACCCCAAGACTCTTTGACAGAGTCAAGGAGTGGAGAGTCTGGTCTGAGGAGCCCTCCCTGTCTGACCACTGCTTTATCGCCTTTAATATCGCGGACACTAAAACCCAGTCTCCGATCACTTGGAGACGCAATATCCGCAACACTGATTGGGCGGCCTACAAGGCTGCCCTTGATCTGCACCTGCAGGAACTCACGGACTTACGTCCGATTGAGACCTGCGAGGATGTGGATCATATGGCTGAGACGCTGACAGGTTGCATTATTAAAGCCTACGAAGCGGCTTGTCCTGCTCGCGCCTACAAAGGCAAGACCTCGGCGCCGTGGTGGAACCCGGAGCTGGGGAAACTCAGGCGGAAGGCCAAAAGCCTTCATCGCCGTGCCATGAAGACCGGAAACCCGGAGGACATGGAGCTTTTCCGGCAAGCCTCCCGCAATTTCAAATCTGAAGTGCGCAAGGCCAAGGAATGTAAGTGGCGCCAATTCTGCAATGAATTGGATCAAGACAGACCTACTTCTAGGCTTGTCAAGGCCCTTACAATGGACAAAATGTCCAAATTAGCCATGATCAAAAAAGATGATGGCTCTCTTACTAAAGACCCTGAAGAAGTGCTTCAGCATATGCTTAGCACATTCTTCCCGAGGGTACCTACTGCTAGACCGGAGCCCAACCATTCGATGGATGGAGCCACCCTAGCGGCGGGCATTGTCACTGAAGACCTAATCGCTCGTGCGGTCAGAACCTTCAAACCCTTCAAATCTCCTGGACCTGATGGTATCTACCCTGTTCTCCTTCGTGAAGCAGCCAAGATACCCTCGTTCCTGAGACTCACCCGCAATCTTATGCGGGCCTCTATCCAGCTGGGATACGTTCCCAAAAGCTGGACTGAAGCTCGAGTAGTCTTTATTCCCAAACCTGGGAAGGGTGACTACCAAAGCGTCAAGGCCTTCCGGCCAATTAGCTTAACGTCAGCAATGCTTAAGCTCACTGAGAGGCTTATTCTCTGGCGGCTGCTCTCCTGCGAGCTGACAGCGATGCCCCTCAGCAATAATCAGCACGCCTTCCGTACCGGGAGGTCGACTGACAGCGCCCTGCATGCGATTGTCGAAAAGATTGAACGGGCGGTACTGGGTGACGGTTACGCCCTGGCTCTCTTTCTTGACATTGTTGGCGCCTTCGACAACGTTATCTTTGAAGCGTTTCAGAGGGCCCTTCAAAATCGCAAAGCTCATGCTACCCTCATACGGTGGATCATGTACATGATCTCCAACCGTACGGTCACTGCCCAACTTCTTGGGCAAACTGCCTCCACCAGAGTCTGTAAGGGTGGACCCCAAGGCGGAGTCCTCACCCCGACGCTCTGGAACCTGGTCATGGACGCTCTTCTGAGTGACTCCCGACCTGACCCCGTCTTCAAAGTCGGGTATGCTGATGACGTCACGGCCATTGTGGCAGGACCGTCTCCCAGCACGCTCAGGGATCTGATGCAGAGCTTTATCCGCAAAGCAGAATCCTGGGCCAATGACAATGGTTTGGAACTCTCTGAGCCCAAAACCGTTGCCATTATGTTTACCAGCAGACTACGCTGGAACATACGTCCTCTGCAGCTCTACGGCAGAGATATTGCCTTCGCGCACCAGACCAGATGTCTCGGGGTCACACTTGACCACCGGCTCAACTGGTCCTTCCACGTGAAAGCAAAAGCTAAGCGTGCCTCAGCCATCCTGGCCCAGCTCCGACGAGCACTTGGCACTTCTTGGGTCTATCCCCAAAGCGGCTTTGGTGGATCTATACTTCCGTAGTTAGACCTGCCATTACGTACGCCTCTGTTGTCTGGGTTAGCGCTACCCAGGTCAAAAGCCATGCAGACCTGCTCAACACGATCCAAGGCAGAGCGTGTAGGCTCATCTGCAACGCCACCAGGTCCACGCCCTTTGCTGGCATGGGGGCCTTTCTTAATCTTCCGCCTCTTGACCTCTTCATCAGGGGTGAGGCGGCTAGAACGA
>NIVC01002764.1:30000-35000 GCA_002269645.1 Macrostomum lignano
ACTATAAAAATATCGTGTAAAGAAAAGGGCAAAGCTGAATAGAGTCTTGTTCAAACGGACTTAAGGTGGGAGCAGTGCGGCCATGGCTTTACTGCCGAAAGGAGAGAAAGCCTGGTGACACCTGATATCTAGATAAGTCATTTTATAATTTTGCTTTTGCACTACTCTCAAATATAATTAGTGTCAGTAGTATAAATCCGACAAAATGATAGAGTCTCGCTTTGCTAACAATGCAAAGCGCATTGCGCCACCTCTTTTGCGACCCTCCGGCTTTTCTTTCTCTGCCTTATCTCTCTTTCCCTGTCTAGGGTTCAGTTCAGAGGTTCCTCCATGTTGCTTTTTTCTACCTGTCACCTTGCAAGGCAAGCGAGTGCACCCCCCTTTTTTATTTACATGAAACCGCTGTACTATTAATACTAGGAAGAACTATTAAAAATAATTGGGTCGCACAGGCTGTGTGTTATGCTTTGTTTATCGCTTATTTTGACTGACGCCCGTTCTAACAGATAACAGGCCTTAACAGGTAAACAATGTTACTGCCACTAGAAATCGGAGCATAAGTTTCAAATTTGCATTGTTAAAATAAACCGGTCGCACTTTACGCTCGTAAGAGCAAAGCATAATCAATTAAAAGCTTAACTTCGTTGAAAGTGAAAAAGTTAACTTTAACTAGTCAGAAGAACTAACTAGTTAACTTTCTCCATACACGAACAATGAAATCGTTATAAAAGTACTTTTTCAACAATGAACTACTGGAATAACTAACAATTCTTCTTGAATCGATTATAAGATCTTGTCAGCCTCAAGATCATCTTTTTTGCTAGTATACGGAAGCGCGCACTCATACACACAGGGTGTACAGCGGCCTATGATCTATTCCTAAGACCTAAGATCTATGATCTATGCCTAAGACCTAAGATCTATGCCTAAGACCTAAGATCTATGCCTAAGACCTAAGATCTATGCCTAAGACCTAAAATCTATGCCTAAGACCTAAGATCTATGCCTAAGACCTAAAATCTATGCCTAAGACCTAAGATCTATGCCTAAGACCTAAGATCTATGCCTAAGACCTAAAATCTATGCCTAAGACCTAAAATCTATGCCTAAGACCTAAGATCTATGCCTAAGACCTAAGATCTATGCCTAAGACCTAAAATCTATGCCTAAGACCTAAGATCTATGCCTAAGACCTAAGATCTATGCCTAAGACCTAAGATCTATGCCTAAGACCTAAAATCTATGCCTAAGACCTAAAATCTATGCCTAAGACCTAAGATCTATGCCTAAGACCTAAGATCTATGCCTAAGACCTAAAATCTATGCCTAAGACCTAAGATCTATGCCTAAGACCTAAGATCTATGCCTAAGACCTAAAATCTATGCCTAAGACCTAAGATCTATGCCTAAGACCTAAGATCTATACCTAAGACCTAAGATCTATGCCTAAGACCTAAGATCTATGCCTAAGACCTAAGATCTATGCCTAAGACCTAAGATCTATGCCTAAGACCTAAGATCTATGCCTAAGACCTAAGATCTATGCCTAAGACCTAAGATCTATGCCTAAGACCTAAGATCTATGCCTAAGACCTAAGATCTATGCCTAAGACCTAAGATCTATGCCTAAGACCTAAGATCTATGCCTAAGACCTAAGATCTATGCCTAAGACCTAAGATCTATGCCTAAGACCTAAGATCTATGCCTAAGACCTAAGATCTATGCCTAAGACCTAAGATCTATGCCTAAGACCTAAGATCTATGCCTAAAACCTAAGATCTATGCCTAAGACCTAAGATCTATGCCTAAGACCTAAGATCTATGCCTAAGACCTAAGATCTATGCCTAAGACCTAAGATCTATGCCTAAGACCTAAGATCTATGCCTAAGACCTAAGATCTATGCCTAAGACCTAAGATCTATGCCTAAGACCTAAGATCTATGCCTAAGACCTAAGATCTATGCCTAAGACCTAAGATCTATGCCTAAGACCTAAGATCTATGCCTAAGACCTAAGATCTATGCCTAAGACCTAAGATCTATGCCTAAGACCTAAGATCTATGCCTAAGACCTAAGATCTATGCCTAAGACCTAAGATCTATGCCTAAGACCTAAGATCTATGCCTAAGACCTAAGATCTATGCCTAAGACCTAAGATCTATGCCTAAGACCTAAGATCTATGCCTAAGACCTAAGATCTATACCTAAGACCTAAGATCTATGCCTAAGACCTAAGATCTATGCCTAAGACCTAAGATCTATGCCTAAAACCTAAGATCTTGTCTAAGACCTAAGATCTATGCCTAAGACCTAAGATCTATGTCTAAGACCTAAGATCTATGTCTAAGACCTAAGATCTATGATCTTTTCCTAAGACCTAAGATCTATGCCTAAGTCCTAAGATCTATGATCTATGCCTAAGCCCTAAGATCTATGCCTAAGACCTAAGATCTATGCCTAAGACCTAAGATCTATGTCTAAGACCTAAGATCTATGCCTAAGACCTAAGATCTATGCCTAAGACCTAAGATCTATGTCTAAGACCTAAGATCTATGCCTAAGACCTAAGATCTATGTCTAAGACCTAAGATCTATGTCTAAGATCTAAGATCTATGTCTAAGACCTAAGATCTATGTCTAAGATCTAAGATCTATGTCTAAGACCTAAGAACTATGTCTAAGATCTTTTGCGTGCCAAAAATTGCAAAAATGCTGAACGTGGTCAGTAAAAAAACGAACAGGTTTCTTTTACTGTCGTTATAGCAAACTTTAACTAAATTTTCTTTGTTAAACTGCCTAAAATTTGCAGCCCTATTGTTAAAAGAGGAGAGAATTTCCTTAATCCAAAATTCCAATGAAGAGAAACGGTTCCAGCGCAATTAAGATGTGCGAGTACAGACTTTGAAAAGCCACTCAAACACCCTCCATACCGTATTTTTGGCAATAAGCTTCACTTGAAACCAGGGCTGGTTTAATTATTCACTGAGAAGGCTGGGTGCTCGCTGGCTCTAGAGAATGCTAAATAAAGTGCTGCAAGAGCAGTTCTTTAGTGGACGCACTCAAAGAGGATGCCAGAGTCTATAACACAACCAGCAATGAGACAGTTGACTAAATTTATTAAACAAAAATTTGGAAACTCTCGCTTTATCTCTCTGCCTTCACAAGTTCAAGCTCACGTTTTAAGGCTGGAATGTTAGTTCTGAAAATCCTAACGTGAGTGTACGTGATGATGCGATAATGTGGGAACGATGTGGCCAGGGGTCTCAACGAAGTCCTGTCCCACAACCAGCGCTGACGGAAACTCAACCAGCCCATTCCGCTGATCCCTGAGCTCATACACACGCTCACCCAGTGTGTACAGCCGTCCTGACTTTCTAATCGTCAGGCATGTACACTCTCAGGCCACTTTGGCAATTATTTGGCATTGATTGAATTGTCTATGGTCGAAACAGGACTTTCAGTGAATGACCAGCCATTAAGCAGCTAGGTCAATACCGGGAAGTGACATTTCGATCAATGATTCGCATACGGAGTAAAACTTTCAAGATCAAATTTTTCGATCTTAATAAAGCTGTTAGAAGCTTACAGTTGTTTATTGTAGAACCGTTAAATTTACAGGATTGAACTGCTCACTTTCAGCACTAAGTGTTATTCAAAACCGAATCTCTGAATCAGAAACCCGACACCTGCAAGCTCACCCAGCCATTTGATCAGCACGGTGGCCTTGGCATCGGACAGGTTCCGGTAGGGCTGCACAAAGTCGATCACGGTCACGGCCGCTTGTGAGTTCAACACAGTGCTGGTCGTGCTGCACGCGTGTTTTATTAAAAAAGTACATTTTGTACTACAAGTAAATCAATCAGAACCAAAGTCGAAGACAGTATTTGCACCAACCTGAAAGCTCCGCTAAGAACGCAGGCAATAAGAATGCCACCAAACGATGGAATTTGCAGCTCTGTCTTGACGTAGATCGGTAGCAACTGCAGCAAGGAGAGAATGAAGGTCATGATGCATTGATCTACAATATATGAGAACTAAGCAGAATCTCTCAATCGCAGAGAGATGACGAATGCCGTAGTTTTTTAACGGAAATTTATACTAGAGTTGTACGGCTTGGGGATTTCAATTGAGCAATATTGGAGGGTGTGGCGAGATCCTCCTGCACATAAACTAAACCTAGCGACGATCAGTGCATTACCTGGTTGATTGACTGGATGTCTGAGTTAGAGAACGGATCGCAGCCTCTTACGGCGTAGAATGCAAAAAGTGCATAGCCAGTCAGAGCCAGAAGCGAGAACAGGAGAATCACGCCAAGCACGTTCAGAAGTATCGACCTGTTTGGGGGGGGGCAATTAGGGTGAAGCTGCAGAACCGACCAACTTTCCGTGCTGTTAAGTCGAACAATTTTTTTAGTTTGTGCCTTTCCGCGTAGGCGGCAACCTCCCCATTCTTACCTCCAACGATCCAATCCAGCCACCACCCATAGCCACCACCCACCCCATTCTTATCACCAGTGATACAGTCCAGAAACCACCCACCCCATTCTTATCACCAGCGATACAGTCCACTCACCACCCACCCCATTCTTATCACCAGCGATACAGTCCACTCACCACCCACCCCATTCTTATCACCAGCGATACAGTCCAGCCACCACCCACCCCATTCTTATCTCCAGCAATCCAGTCCAGCCACCACCCAACCCATTCTTATCACCAGTGATACAGTCCAGAAACCACCCACCCCATTCTTATCTCCAGCGATCCAGTCCATCCACCACCCATAGCCACCACCCACCCCATTCTTATCTATCGATCCAGTCCGACCACCACCCATAGCCACCACCCACCCCATTCTTATCTCCAGCATTCCAGTCTTCATTCCAGCATCTCCTGGATTCCAGTCGAGCCACTCGCAACACCTCAATACTTTACCACCGTAGCACCAACGCTACGCTCATACAAGCGTAAGCCCAGAACTCAATCGAAATTTTAACCT